>APFE031555762.1:121851-183248 GCA_000404065.3 Pinus taeda
ACAGTATGTATCCCGGGGAAAGTATCTCGCTAAAAACCCCAACTATCTGTATATTAATGATTGAGTCATGTAACATTACAAAGAACAATGCTTATCACAAGCAATCCAGTACCAGCTCCACCTGTTACACACAATACAGCTCAGATCTGAATCAATCACTGGCTCAAATCTCTTCCGCTGCTTGCCTGCCTCCGCTGCTCAATACCTGCACAAGAACCGGTGACAATACCAAGGAAGCCACGTCTTTCCTTGGCTAAATCACGTGAGAACAAGCTACAATGTGGGCAAACTCATTGGCATACTCAATCCCCTGATTTGTGCAAGATCTGGTGCACAACTATAGTCACAACTGATAGCAATCTGATTCTCTAACACCTGTCCCTGCTGAACTGAACATGCACTGACATGCAACTGAGTTAACTGATGTATTCATTAGTTGTATTATGAGTTAATAACTTGTGAATTAATTAATAACTAATTCACCCAACTCATCTCTAGTCTATTTGCCAGTTAGACTAAATACAACCAGTTTAACAAAGCTAAACTGAACACAACTCCATCAACTGCACCTCCAGTCCACTAAACTCAACTCACTTGAGTTCTAACTGAAGTCATGCATGAAAATATTAAACTAACCCATAAGAACCACGTATTTCCTTCATGCAATTGCATGTGCCACATCCATAGCTTGAACTGAAGTGCTCCAAGAGAATAAGACAAAGTTTATAGTCCAAATATTATTGTGAGATAATAATATTTGACTTTTCTATTTTTGACAGCCAGTCTAAAAATAGACTTGATCACTCACACTGTGATCACTCACACTTTCATCAAAATAGAAGTCCATCTATTTTCTCAACTTGATCAATCATCCATAAACAGCAACCTGCAATCCATAGACATGATCCATATGTCTAAAAATAGACATAGTCTAAAAATAGACTTGCGCCAAAAATAGCCTGCGGGCCCACTTAGTGAAGGCGACTCCTTTCCACTAAGCTCCATCATCTTGTTGCATTCTCAACAAGCATTTCTTGTTGCACACTTTTCAACATTATCCATTATCATAATGTAAAAAAACTAACTTAAATCCAATTTAATTTAATCACAAATGCTTTAAGCAATGACAAAGTTTCTTAAAAAATGAGTAAGAGATCAAAATCAATAAACTTATAAATAATAAATAGAATTGTTTTGCACAATATATAAAATGAGTCTCAAAACAACAAAATAGATGTTGTTGTCATAAATAATTATACCTCCAACTCTAAAGCTCAATAACAAACTATTTTCTAACACCTAATTTTTCTTGGTATTAAAAAAAAATAAAAAACTTCAATAAAACCTTATTGTTACCTTACATACTAAAAAATAGTTCCCTCCTTTTATAAAGCTTTTTTTTTTTATGTACATTGACTTAACCATCGCTTGATTGAATATAACATAATAGACTTGATGTTATTCTCGAGTACATTCAACCTTTTTGACCTAACCATAACTTGGTTTAATTAGCATGATGCACCTTATATCAATGTTGAGTACATTCAACCTTTTTAACCTGACCATCATTTGAATTAATTAACATGATAAACATTAGGTCAATGTTAACTACATTAACTTTTCTTTCTTTTCTTTGACTTTTGAGATGAGATTTTTTTAAAAGGAGGGGAGAGCTTTAAAGCTCACATACAACACCATCATATTTATTAGGTACTTGATTATGCACTTAATTTCTTTTTACTTGTGTGTCACATTGCTGCAACTCATAAAGCATAGCATGATCAATATTTTTTTTTCATTTTATAATGAGAAATTTTTTAAAATTATATATTTCGATAAGATATTATATAATTAATTAAATATATTTTTTTTGGTTATTGATTTTAAGTGAAATTTTATTTTAAATTAAATAGAAAGATAATTTATGTATCTATTTTATTTTCATTGTAAGATGTTATGTTATTGCTAGAATTAAGTGAAACTCAATCAAATGTGAATAACTCTATTTGAGACGCTTATTCTACAGTATGATGTGTAAAATTAAGTGAAGTTCAATCAAATGTGAACACTCGTAAAATAATTTTTGAGTCGAGAGGTTCATTATACAGTCGAGTATGATGTTTGAGCCGAGAAGCTCATTCTACATTCCAGTATGATGTGTAAGAGTGTCTCTCATCATCAAAGTTGAAATTTTGCTCATATCCATCAAAATTTATTTATTTATTTAATCTAAAAACTTAAAAATTAAATAACTATATAAAACATTTAAATAATGTGGGCTCATAAAAAAAATTGAGCTTGAAGAAATTCAATCCCTCTCAACGCAAAATTTATATGTGAAAATATTAGATCCCTCTCGATGCATTTTCCATATTTAATATGAATCTATATTGATTATGATAACAATTAACTCACTAAAGAACTGAATTCATGAAAAGGTGGACTAATTGTTATTTAAACTTAAAACATTAAATAGAAAATTACACAAACAATTAACTCACTAAAAAACTGAATTCATGAAAAGGTGAATTAATTGTTATTTAAACTTAAAACATTAAATAGAAAATTACAAAAACAAGTCTGGTTTATGTGGATAAAAATGAACGACAGTTGTACATCATTTAACTCACAATCCCTAGGTGCCAACTAAGCATGGACGAAAAGTCGACAAGTGGAAATATGACCGTTGAAGGGCAACGCGATTTCAAATTTTCACTCACAATGCCACGCGCTTCAGTTCAGCGAGAGCTTTCCCCGCCAAAAACACCGCGCATGTAATCCAGAACACTCCGCCGAAACTAGAGGCAGTTACAACAGATAAAACTTTAGTGGCAGTTATTACAGTTGGTAAAAAAATACTCCTCGACCTCGGATTCCGCAAGATGTACGTTAAACTTTCTTAAAGTTAAGTTTAATTATGGCAGGGTGCTGCTAACGATGGAGACAGGAAAAGCCTAGTAATTCAAAAAAGACGGCCTGGCGTTGGATGCTCTCTCTGTACTTAGCGGATGGTTGACTGCCCCACCAAATAGGCAATATCCTACATCTGGTCAGAGGTTATCGTCGCAGATAGATTTGGGCAAAATATGTTTCCAGGTTTCCCAGTGGACCTCACCAAATGTAGAGGCAGCAACTCGGTCGTTTGGATGGTGTTTTATCAATAGTCCCTTTGAGCCTTCCTCCATTTTTGGCTATATAACTAGTCATGTTGTCCGAAATTATACATATGAGAGTGTTATCATTTTATCATGACTAGATCTAGATAATTATAAAGTTCCGCCAAATCTGCCGAAATATGATGAATGATTAGCAAATGAATAGAACAGCTGCCATTTCAAAGTGGGCATCTGATTGGATGATGGGGAATTGTTTAATAATTAAAGAAATGCATGACGTTCAAGGCAATGCAAAAAGGCGCATGTCATGTTATTCAAACAACGTGACGCTAACGGCGGCCCTTTTCGCGGGAGAAATTTTGGCGCCAACTAACAAAGTGACGCGGCCCGCTTCTTGGTGTATTTCCCGCCAAAGACGGTCAGCTATTAATTTTGCCCGCGGGCAGGACGGTCAACTCCACACGGTTTTGTAGAGAAAATTTGTGATGTTTTTAAATAATTGAAGTGTGTTGGACTAAGTTTTCAAAGTTGGTGAGGGAGAGTATGTCCTCGGATTCCCCACCCCAACTTTAGGTGAAAAAAGAGCGTGGTCCTTCGTTGTGATGCGTGGTTTGTTGAGAAAGTTGTTGGGTGCCGGGTCAGCTGTTTTGGCGCGTGGGGAGAGCGTGGCAGAGTTAAAAGTAATGATATCATGTTGTCTGTGCACGTTGGAGTTTTACTTGGTGTGGCTAGTTCACTGGCTACCAAGGGTACTTACAAGATTTGTGATTACTTTTTACTTATTTCCTTTGATTGGATTCTTTGAAGGCCACGAGGTGAAAGAAAGTTTTGTCTTACTCGGTGAAATGTAAAGACATTTCAATGTGAGCTCTCCACTTTTCATGGATGATATGATAATTGAAAGATGAGTTGACCCACAAAGTTATGTTTCCACATGAGTATGTGGATACAAGTGATCTATAGCTTTTGTATAGAATGTCAATATCCTAACTTTAGGATAGTGTGAGCTAGGTTTGGAATTTTAAATCTTTTTTGCTTGTCAAACAAAAATTACATGACGTTTTTACATTTTCGATGCCTCTCATTTTATGTTTTAAGTAAATTTAGAAATGTTAACCTCCCTAATTAGACAACCACTTTCCAAACTCTTTCATAGAATTGCCAACTAAAAACTGCAACATCTACCAACTAAAAACTACAACCTCTGCTTAGTTAACAGAAATACCTCGTTTTCACAAATGCTGAGTGCATTGAATATTCCCTTGCACACACATTGGAGAAATTAAATAAATGGATACAAAGGAGTTATCCGTTTCTATTGCTTTGAAACTCCAATATAAATCTATTGGAGTTTTAGGGTAAGGAAAGCCTCCATTTTTAGGGAAGGAAAGCCTTCTTCTAAAACCTTTGGAACCTAACTCAATGACTACATAATTATCAATTGCCAAATGTTTATTTCAGTTGTGAAGTATCATCAATCTAAAGCTTTATAAGTCCAAAATAAAAGCTAATACCTTTGATCTTTAACCAGTGAACAGTAGACATTTATACCCAAAATTTTCTCTCGAGTCCAACGTGAAAGAACAATGAACCATATCAACCTAAAGCGTGAAAGAACAATGAATCATATCAACCTAAAGCTTTACAAGTCCAAAATAAAAGCTAATGCCTTTCTTTAACCAGTCAACATAGACAGTTATGCCCAAAATTTTCTTTCCAAGTGAAAGAACAATGAATCATTTATGCAGAACTGTGAAACGATAATCAAAAATATATCTAACCATAATCAAACATGTATCTAAATGGGTATTCATGTTATATCCCAAATAATGGCGGAGACTTTCCAAGAGTAGATCACCTTAGAGTTATCCCTAAAACGCTTTCATTACTTTATGTAAATAGAGAGTGAGAAATAATAATGAGAGAAATCAAACATTCAATCTAGGGAAATACATATTAATAGCCTAGGGAATAAAAGGGGAGTCAAACATTCCAAAGAATTATGCAGAACATAAATCTAATAGTTAAGGAAAATACTCATCAAACACACATGGGATTGGTGAATTCTTATAACTTCCCTATTGAGGAGAAAATTAGAAGTCCCACTTTAGCATTGGAAGCACGGAGAGCTCATATGCTTTTCTTCAGCAGCACATTCCTGCGAAAGAAGGCAAGGATGGATAGAAGGATGGGACTGTGAACTTACTATTTCCGTGCACATTCCAAATCTAATGGAAACCCAATATTTGTTGATGATAACTAAACAAGCTCGTGAACCCCAAAAGTTCAGAATGAGAATCAAATAACAAAAAGGGAAAAATAATACTAATTACAGAGGTATACCAACCATCTTTCATTCATAGGGGTTTGGTATCCTAATAAATATGAGTATAAATACAGTGTTAAAATTCTCACCAATATATTGACATAAAGTTAATGTAATGTACTATAATTTGTACATATAGTTGAATGAGGCATTATAATATGCATAATATTCTACTATAGGCTATCTTTACTTGGGTTAAGGTATTAGAGATTTTGACGATTTAACTTTAAAATTGGAAGTCATTTTGACAGTTTACCTATTATACCACACGTGAAATTTTACAGTGAAAAATTTTCAACAACTGTCAAATATGTTTTGAAATCCAAAATACATCATGTTGTGGGACGTCAAATTCCAAGCCTGGTGTGAGCAACTTTGGATACTTTCTAGAGATGGAAATTTAGCTTAAGAAGCTAATGTACTTATCAAATTTCAAAATTACTTTTAGAAAACAATGTAGGTTGAATATATATATATAGATATGATGTTTTTCTAAAGATAATTTATATTTGTTATTTTGAAATATTCAGTATTTTGGGTGAAATGTTTTTTCGAAGGGTTGAGATTAAGATTTATGAAATAAAATATTAAAGGATAATTATGATGAATTATATGTAAAATAAGGGTTATATAGTAATTAGTACCTATCATTTAATTTAAATATAGCTTAATTAAATTAAATAATAATAAAGACAAAAAATTCATCACAAAAATAAAACAACTAATAAAATGCTATAATATTGAATTACATTACCAAAATTAAGAAATATGATTAACTAATATTAGATCTAAAACTTTTGTGATCCATATTGTAGATAAATATATTTCGGATTAATCACATCATTAGGATTTGGTTGACGTTTCGAACCAACTAATGTGGATGTGGTTCATCCTAGGGACAAGGTGAAAAAATCATACATTCTTCATGAATAAATAGCAGGGATGCATCATTGCCCAAGCCTTTGAAAACTAGCTTTTCAAAAAAACTAGCATTGGAAAATGGTCAAATAAATAGAAATTCTAAAAAGTTAGAAATGAATTATTTAAAATTCTAAATCTAGTTACGAATTATTTAATATTCCAAATTTAGTTATAAAATATTTAATATTCTATTATAAATTAGTTTTTAGGCATACAAATATTAGTAAAATCTTGTTAAGAAAATTAATAAGGATAGAATAAGTTCTTACTAAAATAGTGATAGGAAATTATCTATAATAATAATAAAGTTTTAAGAGGTTTATTAACTATATTGTTTATATTAACATATATACACTTTAATAAGTTTATTATGTGTGTGTTTCATTTTTTATTAATATATATGATTTTTTTATAATTAAATTTCTTCAATTATATTTTTTAATATAATAATAATCATCTTAAATTGAAAAATATGGACAAAAAAAAACTATAATTCATGAAAATGGAAATAATAGAAAAAGGGAGAAAAACAACTCAAATAAAAAAGAAATAAACAAAAAATTAGTAACTTATAGAAATGGAAGTTACTAAACATAAGAATAATCAACCAATCACCTTACAAATAAATAAATTTAAATAATAATAAAAATTAACAAAAATTGAATTTACGATGTTAAACTATGGATAGGCGGTTTTTGGTCGCAAACTAATATCCAATCAAAGCAAAATGCTTAATATCATGGGGTAAGTATAATAATAAGAGATAATTGGAAAACAATAAAAGTGATTAACCATCAATGTTAAAGTATTAACAATGAGGGATAGAGGCAAATAAAAACAAAACTAAGAAATCAAGAAAAAAAGAAATGGCTTATGATTGGATATTCTACGTGTTAGAAAATTAATCAATATTCTACGTGTTAGAAAATTATATATTACAGAGCAATGGAACACATAAATTATTTTGGAAACATAAACATAGAAACTTATAAAACAAGAGAGACACAGATATACGTGGTTCACCCAATTTGGGCTACATCCACAAAGAAACAACCAATCCTTCCTTTTATATTATCCAACAAAATGAAGAGATATAACCTATAGCAGATCCGTTATAATTTCCTCTTCGCTCTCACATAGTCTCCTCTCTCTTTCTTGCTCAGAATAATGATAGACAACCACAATACAATTCTCTCATATGAACCGAGGGGGTGCCTTCTAGGGAAAAAAACCCTAAATTAACATAACTTATACCATCAAATCATTTTCCTAATGAACGACTCAGATTGATGACAAAATTACAATATTTTACAAGGAAATTTGTCATTTATTTTTAGCTTCAAGGGTGCTAGCCCACAAACCCCCCAGTTGGGGGGGATGGTCCCCCCTGGATCCCTACGGGGGGGGACAAGTCCCCCTCCTACCCCCTCGCGTGGTGGGGTTTACATTATTCCTGGGGTATACATCCAGCTGAAACAAAGACCTCTAAATTAGGAAGATAATCAGGCTCCACACCCAACAATCTCCCACTTAAAGACTGATTATAGCAACTCCACCGATGCTTCACTTGTTGGACAATGATTCCACTTTGGACCTGACAGATTCTCATCTTCATCATCATACTTGAAGGCCAATTGAAACTGAGAAGAATATCGATTTCTCCCTAGTCACAACTTTTGTTAACATATCTGCAGGATTATGGATAGTGTGTATCTTTTCCAGATTCAACTGTCCATCTTCCAACAACAACCATATGAAATGGTACTTAATTTGTATATGTTTAGTCTTGGAATGAAATGTTGAATTCTTTGCAAGATGAATGACACTCTGTTTGTCACTATACAATTTCCCATCTCCTACTTCTTATCCAGCTCATCCATAAACCTTTGTAATCAAAACATTTATTTATTGGCCTATGTAGCAACAACATACTTCGCTTCCGTTGTTAAAAGTGAAACGACACTTTGAATTTTTTAAACCCAATTGGTAGTTGTTCCACCTACAATAAACACATACCCTATGGTGCTTCTCCTATTATCTCTATCACATGCCATATCTACATCAACATATCCCTATAGAGAAATGTTTAAACCATCAAAGCATAATGCTTGATTTGTGGTACCTCTCAAATACCTGAGAATCCATTTCACTACCATCCATTGTTCTTTTCCTGTATTATTCATGTACTTGCTTACAACTCCCATTCCATGTGCAATATCAATCCTTGTGCAGACCATTACATACATTAAGCTTCCAATTGCTAATGCATATGGATATTTAAACATGTAATCCATCTCTTCTTAGGTCTTGGGACACATCTCCTTACTTAGTTTGAAATGGCTAGCCAAAGGTGTACTAATTGGTTTTTCATTATGCATATTAAATCTTTCCAAAACCTTTTGTATGTACTCACTCTATGACAACATTAATTTGTGATTTTTCCTATCTCTAGTTATTCCCATACCAAGGATTTTTTTTGCAACACCCAAAGCCTTCATTGCAAATGAATTTGGCAATTTTCCTTTGAGCACATTTATTTCCGGCATGTTAGACCCTGCAACAAGCATGTCATATACATACAATAACAATATAATATAGTTGTCATCATTTTGATTTTTAAGATAGACATAATGGTCATAGTGACATCTAGTATAACCTTGTTTAGACATAAACCTATCAAATTTTAAATACCACTGCCTTGGAGCTTGTTTTACGCCATACAAGCTTTTCTTCAACTTGCACACTAATTTCTCCTTCCCTTTGACCTCGTACCCTTGTGGCTATAGAAATTATCACTGTAGAGTAATCTGATTATGCAATGTACTAAATCAAAATACTTAATCTACTTCTACAATCAAACTTGTGGAAGCTTAATCGATTTTGAGCAAGATCAAGCTGAACACATATAACAGAGAAGAAGATTCAATCACACATGAAACAGAAAAGAATACTCTAGGGAAAGCCTTAGCTAAAAACCCCGCTATCTATATTATCATACAAATGGAAATATCTCAGGATTACACAAAGCTTTAGCTCTCAAGCTATCCAACTCTCAGTACAATCCCTCACTATTGCTCATAGATAGAATAAACAACACATGTGCCTTCCTTCAGTCCTCCAAGCCTCCTATTTCCTTGCGCAATTTCTCCTAGGTCCTCCAGCTGCCCCCTATGTAATAATCACCTCACACACTGCTCTGACCTCTATAGTAATTGCACAATCCTCAAGGAATAAATTCCTTCTGCATGCAAGAGATATTCACATGGGAATATTCTAGCAACTGATAGTACATTGTCCCTACCTCTAATCTCAACTAGGTCTTTGTCTGAACTGACATGCATGAGTTATTTATGAGAGAATATTTAGTTATCTAAAGAACACTAGTTGCATGCATGCATGCATTAACTGACTAAACTCACAATTAGTTCCACAAACTATTTGGAACTAATTTAACTGGACTTAACTCAGTTAACTGAGCTAACTAATTACAACTCATCCTTATCTCCTTAATTAAGGGATAACTTCCTCAATAAAAGGGATAATTGTTGCATGTCTTCACAAAGACTTCATGTTTGAATTTCTTCAACTAATTAACTCAAGATTAATTAATTAATTAATTTTCAAACAGCTGGTGAGACTAAATTCGAATTTATTTCTCAATTTTGATTCAAGGACAAATAAAAATTGGAATATATCCTGAAATGCTATCTATGGCAATGCTATTTTTAGCATTTCTATTTTTATCATTTCTTTTTGTTATTTTCAACAGTGGCTGCTGCATATAGATCTCTTCCTCCAAATCCCGATGGACAAAGGTTGTCTTTACATCTAACTACTCAAGATGCAAATATATTGTTGCCACAATACTTAAAATAGTTCTTATTGAAGTCATTTTAATACAAGGAGAAAATATTTCATCAAAGTTTATACCTTTCTTTTGTGCAAATCCATTCACAACAAGTCTAACCTTGTACCTCTATTTACCTCCATATGCTTCCTTCAACATGTAAACCCATTTATTCTGCAATGTTGTTTTACCTGCAGACAACCTAACTAAGTCCCAAGTCTAGTTATGTATCAAGGAGTCCATCTCTTCTTTCATGTCTAGCTCCCTCTTCTTCTTGGTTTCTACTTGCATTGCTTCTTCATAACATTCAAGTTCTCCATAATCAGTCAAAACTACATGA
The DNA here is from genome assembly GCA_000404065.3 of Pinus taeda. Taxonomy (NCBI): domain Eukaryota; kingdom Viridiplantae; phylum Streptophyta; class Pinopsida; order Pinales; family Pinaceae; genus Pinus; species Pinus taeda. The sequence continues at coordinate 132,402 of APFE031555762.1, forward strand.
TATAATGAAGGAGAGTATCCTTTGGGGGGTCTACTTATCCTGGTAGATCTTCTAACACTAGTTTCAGGTGTTTGAGGTGGTTATTGTTGTTGTGGTTGCTGATCATTCTAATTTTTAGGCACCTTTACTTTTTCCATGATCTCATCAAGCACTATGTATTCTTTGTTTTCCTTTTCTTTCTTTGTTTTCCTTCATCTAGTCCTTATATAAGACATTTTCATTGAATATGACATCTCTGCTCCTAATGATTTTGTGATTTTCATAATCATATAAGTGATAACCAAAATCACTAACACCTTATCCAATAAAGGCACATTTCTCTGATTTTGCCTCAAGATTTTTTCTATTTTCTTCATTAATGTGTTTAAAGGCTTCACAACCGAAAGAAATGAGTAGTTTTCCTTTTTACCTGTCCATTTATCCTCTAGAATACCCCCATCCAAGGAACTTGAAGGCCGTATGTTTATTAGATAAACAACAATATCTACAACATCTTCCCAAAATTGTAAGGGAAATCCTGCATGAAATCTCATGCACCTTGCATGCTCCATGATTGTCCTATTCATCCTTTCTGACACACCATTTTCCTGTGGTGTTCCTGGAACTGTCTTCTCTGTGTGAATTTCATGCTCTAAACAATAGTTATCAAACTCTTTATTGCAATGTTCACCTCCATTGTTTGATCTGAGACACTTCAAATTCTTTCCTGTCTCATTCTCAACCAAAGCTTTCCATTTCGTGAAAGTATCAAATACATCATATTTATTTCGAATACAATAAATCTAAGTTTTCTTAGTTGCATCATCAATAAAAGTAACATAATAGTGAGAGCCACCGATAGTTGATACCTGAGCAGGTCCCCATACATTTGTATGCACAAGCTCTAATTTTTATCTCTTCTTTTTTTTCCCAACTATGATAAATATGTCTTTCTTCTGCTTTCCATAAACACAATTTTCACAGAAATCCAAATCAATATGCTTCAAATCGGGCAACAAATTTCTTAACTAAAGAATTTGCATCCCCTTCTCACTCATCTGCCTGACCCTATAATGCTACAATTTCTATCTACTCCTGTGGAGGCTAATTCATTAACATAATTAGAAATACCATTACATGAATACAACATACCAACATTTTCTCCTTTTGCTATTACCAGGACTCCTTTAGTGACCTTCTAGGTTTTGTCTGTGAATGTAGTTACACAACCTTCACCACCTAACTACCCTGTTGAAATTATATTTTTCTTCATATATGGAGCATGCCTTACCTCCTTCAATAGCCATTGGTTTCCATTTTGTTTCTTTATAAAACCCTTACCCATTCCAATGATTTTAAATGGTTTATCATCACCCATATGAACCTGTTCAAAATCTCCTTGAACATAGTCATGAAAATGTTTCCTATCAGGTATGGCATGGAATGAGGCCCCTGAATCTACCAACCATACATGAATAATATTATCTAATGAAATAATCAAAGCATCTTGCAACACATCACCTCTCACATTCGCTTCATGATTGTTCTCTTGTTGTCCATCTCCCTCTTTTCCCTTCCGAGATTTGTAGTCTTTCTTTAGGTGTCCTTTCTTCCCACATTTCTAGCACACTATCCCTGATTTGGATTTTGATATGTATTTTCTTGACTTACTACGATTTCCTTGGCTCCTACCTCTTTCCATTTTTCTTCCCCTAGTCTCTGCAGTCAGAGCAAAACCTGATGTCTCACTGAAGCTTTTCTGTTGCATTTTCTCACTAAGGATGTCACCAAGAACATCATCAAACTTTAATGTACTAGATCCATAGATAGAGTTATTGATAGCCATAACTAAGCCATTCCAAATTCCTGGCAATGAGCATAGAAATAATAGAGCCGTAACTTCATCATTAAAAATTACCACTACAAAACTTAATTGACTGGTAACCGTGTTAAATTCATTTAAATGATCAATAATAGATCCACCTTATGACATCTTCATATTAAATAGACACTTCATAAGAAATGCCTTATTTGAGGCTGAGGGTCTTTCATATAGTTTGGCCAATGCCATCACTAAACCTTTTGTTGTCGTTTCATTTGAAATGTTAAATGCCACTGACGCTTCTATACATAACCATATTTTTCCTAGTGCCTTTCTATAAAAAATATCCCATTTAGCATTTTTCATACTTGTCGGCTTCTTTGATTTTCTGCTCAATGGTAGGTACAAATATTTCTGATACATATAATATTCCATCTACTTTTTCCATAGCTGGTAGTTTTGGCTGTTAAATTTCTTGACCCTAAACCTATCATTGCTCCCACTCAAACTAGGAACCCTTCTCTCCTGCGAGTTTATCAGCCAAATAGACCTTCGGCTTTGATACTAGTTGTTACAAAATTATATATTACAGAGAAATGGAACACATAAAATATTGCAGAAACATAAACATAGAAATGCATAAAACAAGAGAGACATTCATATACATGGTTCACCCAATTTGGGCTACATCCACAGAGAAATTGTTAGTCCTTTTTATATTATCCAGGAAAATGAAGAGATACAACCTACAGTAGATCTAATGTAATTTCTACTTCACTCTCACACAATTTCCTCTCTCTTTCTCACTCATAATAATAATATACAACCACAATACAATTCCCTCATATAATCTGAGGGGGTGCCTTATAGGGAAAAATGCTAAATTAACATAACTTCTACCATTAGATCATCCACCTAATGAACAACCTAGATTGACTACAAAATTACGATATTTTACAAGGAAAATTTTCATCTAGTTTTAGCTTCAGGGGCATTTCCCTCGAACACCCGCTAGCCTCCAAACCCCCCAGCTGGGGGCAATTTTCCCCCCTGCACCCCCTTCACGTGGAGGGGTGTACATTCTTCCTGGGGTATACATTTGGTTGAAACTGTTGTGTGTGGAGCATGATTGTTCAGAGGTCTTTGTTTCAGCCGGATGTATACCCCAGGAAGCTAAAAACAGATGTAAATTTTCTTTGTAAAAGTATAGTAATTTCTAGTCAATCTGAGCCGTTCATTAGGCGGATGATCTGACGGTAGAACTTATGTTTATTTTAGGTTTTTTTGCCCTAGAAGGCAACCCCTCTCTTTGTATGAGGGCATTGTATTTGAGGCGGCGATATAGATGTGTATTCTGTGTGAGCGAGAAATAGAGAGGTGAGACTGTGAGAGAAAACAGAGGATATTACAGCGGCTTTGCTGTAGGTTGTGTCTCTTCATTTTGCTGGATAATAAAAGGAAGGACTGGCTGTTCGAGGTGGACGTAGCCCAAACTGGGTGAACCACGTATATCTGTGTCTCTCTTGTTTTGTGTATTTTCTGTGTTTATATTTCAGCAATATTTTATGTGTTCCATTGCTCCGTAATATATAATTTTCTAACATGTCAAGCCACTACTGTTGTTGTGTGCTGAGTGTATGCTTGATAATTCTCTTGTTTTCACCTCCATATGAGTTGGTGATTAGGAATCCTCAATGATATTAGATCTTAAGTTGTTATCGAAAAATGATGTCCGTTTGATTTCTTGTGATTGATCAACTTGCATGTTTAGCTAAAGAGTGTCTTTCAACATGTTTCCTTCCTTCATCTCTCTCTTCACCATCTCACCATAGCATGGTAAGTTACATGTATTTTCAATTCAATCACGATGAGACGACATCCATTAGAAAACCCCCTAGTCTAAGATGGTGCATTTTGACCCATTGACTAAGCCGAAACCATGTGAAAAGTCGAGAGAGAGGGCTGAGTGATTGTGGAGTTGCATAGTTCAAGTAGTCGGGGGTGAGGCTTGAGCCCTGAGACTACGTAGTGCACATTTTAGCCTGTACTGAGGGAGAAAGATGAATAGTTCTAAGAGCGAGTGAGACAAGTTGAGGGGGTGGAAAATGAGAGGAAATACTGCGTAGTTCTAGGAGACAAGGGAGGCTAGGAAACTATGCAATTGTGTAGTTCAGAGGCTTAGGGAATGAGCTTGAGGCATGTGATTATGCAGTGCGTAATTAGGGCCAAGATGAGGGAAAGGATTGTGCAATTCTAGAGGCCAAAGTTGGAGCTTGAGACCATAAACTATGCAGTGAAATAGTCCTGGGAGGCAGGAAATATACATTGCGCAGTGCCAAAGGGAAAAATCATAGTTAGAGAACTAAAACTATGTAATATGCATTTCAGGGAGGTCGGTTGAAGCCAAGTTTCTTGGTCAGTTGAAGCCAAGTTGATTGTTATCTCACACTTAGAATACTTTGCGACACAACAACATCGATCATCCAGGACACATGAACAATGTATTTCCTTCTGTGTGACAACTTTATGACTAGTTATGTCAAGTGTGACACTTAAGATACACTTTGTGACGACTGTAACGACACTTGTGTGATAGTGCTTAAAAATTTGTCAATGAGTGCAACAAATGTTTACATGGTTAGAAAAACTCATATTCATAAAGGTAGACCCTTGAAAACACTATAACAGTCTTCTACACATTGTGCGACAACCAATCATGTGAAAAGATGACAGTTTAACTAACTTGCAAAAGGGAGCAAAATACTTCAAGAAAGTACATCGATGTTTGTGACAATAATGTGCAAGACAAAGGAAGGCTTTGAAATTGTGTGTAAGCCAAAATTTTGGAGGGTGTTGTAGTAGCTACAATATAACCATACAGATTTAGTCCCACTTTACCTTGGAGATTCTTAATTTGTTAATAAACTTTGATAAATTATCATCCACCAATACCATGGCCTCTCAATATCACATTCCAAAAAAATCATAACTCACTTTATATGCCACTTGCTCATCTGTCATTTTTTTTAATTAATCAATTTAGTTAACAGGAAAAAATGACATAGCTACTTTCAAGATAAATCTCAACCTTTGATTTGTGTATACTATTAAGAATATTCTAGAATATTCCATGGAAATTAAATCATTTCCATCCACCTAATGATTATTGATAATTAAATGTTAAAAATTGGAATCCCTATTCCAAAGTAAACACGTTTGTAGGTGTAATAGATTAATGATATTATTTTTTATATTAAGGTATATATAAAAAAGTCTCAAGGTATAGCTTAGTTGGTCGAGTCCCTATTTCTAATTACCTTTCCAATTGGGATGTCACGATGTCAAATCTCCTTGACACCCTTGGGGTTAGGCCCTGCTAGTTTGGCTGATGGGTAGATCCCTTTGGGTTGATATAACCATATTTTACCGTGGATGTAGCGACCACTTAGTGTTTTTGAACCGAATTAAAAAAAATATCTCTTAAGGTATACAATTCTTGGTGATATCATAATCTTTAATTTTTTAAACTGTATGTTTAAGTGCATAAATGGGATCATACAGAAAGAACTTGGAGTAATTGGATTGTGTATACTCCACACATTAAATTTGGGATTCACTCAAATTCAAATGCCTAATAGCCAAAATTTATGGAAAAATATAGAGGAAAACACAAGGAATGTTTAGACTACATTATATATTAATAAGAAATAATATTTTCAATGTTATCCATAAATAAAATATTTCAATGTTAAATCTATATAAAAAATAATTTAAAGTAAAAAAAAAACATATTGGATAAATAGGTACAATTCCACTAGTAATTAACATACAGTTAACATGTGACTTTAAAAAAATTATTAGATAAAAAACATTTTGATATCTTAATTATAAACAAAATATTTCAAAATCATGTCTAATTAATTGACACATAACATTTAAAAAATATGAATATTTTTTTCAATATGTATCTTAAATAAAATAATAGTTAATATTTTATCCAACCTTACTCTTGGCTCTGATTCATTTCCTACATTGGATGGGCATCACCACTATGTTGGGGGCTCTTCCCACCCATGTTCGCCTCATCACTCCCTTCCATCCTCAAACATTGCAACCTTTAACACTCTAGTGACATCAAGGTTGAAGGTGTTTAAGCTCCGTGATGAAAAATACATCTAGAAGTTGGATAATATCCCCAAGGTGCAGTTAAATCCGAGGAAATCTAGAGCCATGGACAATGATATTGATCCAAATAGTTTGAGGAATGATACTAAAGAAAGTGACCAAATAATAAGAACTAAAAAAGTTCCCAGCAAGTCACCCATCACAATATTACTCTAGCCCAAGCACGCTTAACTATAAAGTTCTCATGAGGCTTGATGCATTAATGTTGTTGCAATCCAAGTTGTTTAAGAAATGAAACTTAACGGATAAAAAAAGAATATATCACATTGTAAAAATGGATAGGAATATGGCACATTGATAGAGTTCTCATGAGCCCTGATGCATGAATGTTGTTGCAACCCAAGTTGTTTAAGAAATGAAACTTAACGGATAAAAAAGAAGAAGAATATATCACATTGTAAAAATGGCTAGGAATATGACACATTGCATAATTTTTTTTTTTATAAGAGAACAACATAAAAGGAATGAAACTATTTTTATTGAATGTGAAATATAGCATGAGACTACATTAGGCTAAAAATCTCACTTTACTCCGCGGTGAAGTCCTATATTTATACTTTTTAAGGGGATCTTTCACTGAGAGCCATGCGTTTCATTAAATTTAAAATACCATGGGTAAATACCATGGTTTACAAAATCCATGGGTGAATGCCATGGGAAAATATAATAAATTAAGATACCATGGATAAATATAATAAATTACAATATCATGGATAAATACCATGTGTGAGTATTATAATTGAGATAATAAAATTGAAATCATTGTGCAATTGGATTCTCACTTTAATATTATGATTTATTATCATGAACCATCCATGGTTTTAACAAAGATTGATATATACATAATTATTAATTGCGGTAATTATTTTCTATCTGGATCAATTCTCCCTCCTTAAGAAGAAATGGTTCCCATTTCTTAAAGCTCCCTCCTTGCTGAAAGAGGCCCGATGGGTCAATTTATGGGGTTATGGCCCTCCCTAAAAACACTGAGACAATGGCTGGATAGGAATTTGTCTCCATTGATCAAGGGTCATATAGAATGTATCCTATGTGGAAAAGGATTTTTCATATTTCCATTCTAGAAAAAGGAGAATCAAGGCCTCATCTTTAGGAATGACTCTTACTTCATGGGAGCCCAAGGAATCTCTCTTAAACAATAGACTCTTGCTTTTAATTTGGAGAATGATGTTCCCTCAACTGTACCAGTATAGGTGAAGTTTTCCCATCTTCCTTTGCATTGATGGGATAAAGAAACTCTTAGGAATATGGGAAATTATTTGGGAAAATATATAGATAAAGCAGAGCCTAGGGATTCAATGTATTCCTACGCAAGGATTTGCATTGAAGGTGGTCTTGGGAAGGAACTTACTGAAGTAATTTGACTCCCCTTGGGTAACTAGCCTTTAATTTAACTAATGGATTATGACCATAATTATTTTCCTAAGACAAATATGGTTCAAATTAATCACGAGGATAGAGGAAAATGAAAGTCTCAATAAAGGAGGAAAGGGAAGAATAAATAACATGATCAAAGAGGACATGGTCCTCCCTAGCATCACCCTCCTGAGCCCAATCAAGGAAAATATAGAGGAAAGGAGTTGGCCTCTGATGATAAAGGGAAGTAAGTAAGGAAATCGAGTCAATATGCACCTTTAGAAAATATCATGGAAGAAGGAAAATTATAGGATAATGAAGTGAGAGACTAAGTCCTAGGAGGTGAAGGAAACACAAAATATAAAGGGTAAATGATAGTACTTGATGTGGAAGAAGGGAGAAAAAAACCCCAACAAGGACGATACAATATGAGAAGAAGAGTTTGACTCATGCAAAGGAGAAAAGCCAGAGTTTGACTTTTACACTTGCATTGATGATAATTTTGAAGCTGAAATAGAAAGAGGCTTTGAAGCCACCACATCTCCAATCATAAGTTAAGATCAATATATGAAGAAAGGGATTATGTGAAGGAAATGCATATAGTGATAATTTTTCTAATGTTTAAGCTCCCCAACTATAGTACTAAGAAAATAAAAGTAGTCCCACACTCCTCTAGAGGTTTTAAATCCACCATTAAGTAGATGAATATTTTCTCCTGTAATTCTATGGGATGGGTAGTAAAAAGAGGATATAAAAAATTAAAAGTATCATCAAGTGTGAAAACCCTCACATCCTCCTTCTCTAGGAGACAAATTTCTGGGAGAAAGAAGCTCTTTCCAAGAGTAGAGCACTTTGGAGAAATAGTATTGCATCAACTCTTAGCTCAAGAGGTGCATCGAGGGGGATTTGCACCCTCTGGGCCTCTTCTATTTTTTAGTTTACTTTTGAGGAAAAGACTCTTCACTGGCTTCTTACTATATTGATTCTTGGCTCTTCTAAGAATATTTGATATATTGTTAATATATACAATCCAAATGCATATAATGACAATATGGAGTGTCAGTACTCACTCTCAAGGCAGAGAGACAATCTCCTTAACAAATATTGTATCTCGAGAAAATATTTCCATGTAACAATCCATCCATAGGAGAAGAAGGGTGATGTTGTAGTGAGAGATCAGTTTCAAGAAAGGAGAAAAGATCTAATAACTTAGTTGGAATTAATGGATGTCAAAACAAGAGCCTCCATATTTACCTAGGGTAACAAAAGTGCAGGCAGAGGGCACATTGAAACTAGACTAGATAGGTTCCTTATCAATAGAAAATTGTTGGAGCAATGCATCAATATTCATCCCACCTAGATTGGGGGGAGGGGGGGGGGGGGGGGTTGGGGGTATTAACATCACCGAATGAAGCTCGTTTTGAAATGGAATGAGAATCATGGGCCTATACCATTTATTAACTCGTTATGGTTGAATGGAGAGGACTTTACTCCTCTTATAGCTAGTTCCTGGGCTAGATGGATTTCAGGCTCTCCTATTTATATATCGGAAAAAGAAATAAAGGACTTGAAGGAAGTAATTTAAGATTGGATTTGGGAAAAGAAGAAATATAAGAAAATGGAAGTAGGGAAGACCTGCTCCTAATTGGAGGAAATTTCCCAACACATGGAGGAGTGTGTGGTCACTGCAAAAATATTAGCTAAGGAAAAACAACTTTTCTAAAAGATGGAAAGACAAATAAAGGACAACAAGGAGACTTGGCTGCTAAAATCGAGAAGTTTATGGCTAAAAGTTGGAGATAGAAACACAAAATTATTCCATAGGTAGGAAAAATGCAAGACTGTAGGAATAGGGTTTAATTAATGGACTTAACAGGAGAAGTTACCTTGGATATAGAGAAATTAAAATCAATATTGTTTTCCCATTTTGAAGCATTCTATAAGGAATCATGTACTCCACCTCACTTAATCGTGGATTTTATCTCTTAGGTCCCTCGATTTGTTTCAAATGATGGTAATGCATTTTTAATGAAATCGATATTGGAAGAAGAAATTTAAAAGTTTGTTTGGTCCTTTAATTTGGATAAGGCCCCATGCCCAAATGCATTAACTAGTTACTTTTACCAAAAGTGTTGGAATACAATAAAATTTGATCTATGGAGAATGATACACTTTATTAAAACATTAGGTTAAACGGAGGGAGCTTTCAACTCCTCTTTCTTGTCTTTGATCCCTAAATATGTAAGACACTTTTCTTTCTCTCCCTTTCGTCCTATTTATTTATAAAATTTATACTACAAATTTATTTCTAAAATAATAGCCTTGAGTCTCTCCCCTCCCCTTTCATCTTTGATTTCAGAGAATCAAGCGTGATTTTTCAGAAAACGAAAAATTTAGGATAATTTTGTGTTTGTGCAAGAGGCGATCTATCTAGAAAATCCAAGGAGGAAAAAGGAATGGAAATTAAAATTGATATGAGAAATGCCTTTGATAGGGTCAATCACTCATTTCTCTTTGTTGTTTTGAGGAAAATGGGATTCTTAGAAGATTTGGTTAAGTAGATTAATGATTGCATCTTAGGGTCATAAATCTCCCCTTCACTGAATGATTGTCTTGTGGGTTTCTTTTGAGCTAGTGGAGGGATCAGCAAGGGATTCTCTCTCTCTCTCTCTCCCTCCATCTCTCTTTATCTATACATTCTAATGGATGAATTATTGAGTAGGATGATATAATATGAAATAAGGAGGATTTCCATTCCTAAAATCAGATTTTTAGAAGGAGTTAGGAGTATAAATCATGTGCAGTTTGTGGATGACATAATTTTCTTGGAGGGGCCTCTTGCATTATAGTTAGGAGATTTAAATTTGTTTTGAATGATCACCTAATGAAGCTCATTCTGCAATGGAATGAGAATCATGGGCCTATACCATTTATTAACCCGTTATGGTTGAACGAAGAGGACTTTAGTCCTCTTGTAGCTAGTGCCTGGTCAAGATGGATTTCAGGCTCTCCTATTTATATATCGGAAAATAAAATAAAGGACTTAAAGGAAGTAATTAAAGATTGGGTTTGGGAAAAGAAGAAATATAAAAAAATGGAAGTAGGGAAGACCTGCTCCTAATTGGAGGAAATTTCCCAAAACATGGAGGAGTGTGTGGTCACTACAAAAGTGGTAGCTAAGGAAAAACGAATTTTCAAGAAGATGAGAAACCAAATAAAGGACAAAGAGGAGACTTGGTAGCTAAAATTGAGAAGTGCATGGCTGAAAGTTGGAGATAGAAACGCCAAATTATTCCATAGGTAGGAAAAATGCAGGACTGTAGGAATAGGGTTTAATCAATGGATGTAAATGGAGAAGTTACCTTGGATATATAGAAATTAAAATCAATAGTTTTTTCCCATTTTGAAGCCCCTTATAAGGAATCATGTATTCCACCTCACTTAATGGTGGATTTTATCTCTTAGGTCCCTTGATTTGTTTCAAATGAGAGTAATACATTGTTAATGAAATCTATATCGAAAGAAGAAATTTAAAAGGTTGTTTGTTTCTCTAATTTCGATAAAGCCCCATGCCCAAATGCATTAATTGATTAATTTTACCAAAAGTGTTGGAATACAATAAAATTGGATCTATGGAGAATGATACACTTTATTAAATCACCAGGTTAAATGGGGGAGCTCTCAACTCATCTTTCTTGTCTTTGATCCCTAAATATGTAAGCTACTTTTCTTTCTCTCTCTTCCATCCTATTTCTTTATACAATTTATACTACAAAGTTATTTCTAAAACTATTGTCTTGAGGTTCTCCCCTCTCCTTGCATCTTTGATTTCAGAGAATCAAGGGTGCTTTTTTTAGAAAATTGAAAATTTAGGATAATTTTGTGTTTATGCAAGAGGCGATCTATTTAGCAAATCCAATGAGAAAAAAATGGGTAATTTAAATTGATATGGGAAATTCCTTTGATAGGGTCAAGCACTCCTTTCTCTTTATTGTTTTGAGGAAGACGAGATTCTCAAAAGATCTGGTTAAGTAGATTAATGCTTGCATCTTAGGGTCATGGATCTCCCATTTATTGAATGATTGTCCTATGGTTTTATTTTGAGCCAGTGGAGGGATCAACAAGGGATTCCCTCTCTCTCTCTCTTTATCTATACATTCTAATGGATGAATTATTGAGTAGGATGCTATAATATGAAAGAACGAGGACTTCCATTCCTAAAATTAGATTTTTAGGAGCCAGGAGTATAAATCATGTGCAATTTGTGGATGAAATAATTTTGTTGGAGGGGCCTCTTGCATTATAGCTAGGAGATTAAAATTTATTTTGGACAATTTTTTTTATGTCTTTGGTGGTTTAATAATTAAAGGTAAAAGCCATTTTTACTCTTGAAATATCAGGAAATCTCTCCATGCAAGGATCTCAACAATTTTATGCATTTCATGAAGATATTGTGGGACAAGCTTATGATATCTTGGCCTACCCATTTGTATAAAACTAATTCCTAATCTATCGTGGGCCTATGTCATTGGAAAGTATGAAACTAAGTTTGAATAGTGGGGGGCGCATTGGATAACTCTAGGAGATAGGTTAATTTTAATTCAATTAGTGCTTCAGAACTTCCTCTTTTCTAGTTTTTGGCATTGTTATCTCTAGTTTTAATAAGGAAGAAAATGGTGCAAGAAAAAAGGAAATTTATTTTCCAAGGAGGAAAAATGAGTACTAAGAAATTTCATCTAGTTAGTTGGAAGAAAATATGTTTACCAAAAGCTTTTGGACACCTTAGGATTAGGGATCCAATAGTAATGAACATAGCATTAGGAGCTAAAATGGTGTAGAACTTAATCATGAGATAAAATAAATATTAGATGAATGTTATACATAGTAAATATTTAAGTGGGAATAAAGAGTGTTTTATTTTTCATACTCTCCCCAATTGTGGAAACTCTCAAATTTGGTGATTTTTCTCTACTTCTATTCCTTTGGTTAAATTTAGGCTAGCTTGGATCCATAGTAATGGGAAATTTATTAATATATGGGAAAATGGAATAATGGGGTATCTTCCCCTAGGGATTAATCCCTATTTTTTTCCATTGTAGGTATGACTGGTCTCTCATTACAAATTCTCATTCTGGAATGTCTCCTCTTAGTTGGTTTCTGGAGTATAGGTTGGTTGGAATTGACGTAATACTCTAGATATATTAATTATTCTTTAGAGCTATTAAAGAATCCCTCATAGGTATTGCTCCTTCTTGGGAAGATGATATGAATAGTCATGGTTGGGATAAATATTCTTATTAAGTAAAAGTGGGGTATGTGACATGCACTTGTCAAGGCATAGTCCATCCTCCTTGAAGCTCTTGTTCACTATTTTGGATGCTACTTGCCGTCCTAATATAAATATCTTCTATTGAACCCTAATGCACAAAAATACCCTCACAACATAAAATATTCTGAAAAGGAGAAAAGTTGGCCCTCATGGTGTGTCTTCTACAAGTAGAACAGATAAAAGATTCATAATTTGTTTTTAGATTCTTCATTTGCAACAACAGTTTGGACTTCCTCCCTCTCCCCACTTTATTCAAGGGTAGTTTGGCCCCAGTCCATCCAAGAACATTTTGAAAATGGGTCAAATGATACAAAGGATATTTTTAGGGGAAGAATATTAATGAAAAAAATTAGGATATGCTATCTATGTTCATATGTTGTAAGATTTATATTACAAGAAAACAATGTTCCAAGAAGAAAAGGTGGAAGCTCTCTCCATAACTAGTTGGGCGACAGGGTTCCTTGGAGAATATATTTGTGCAATGGAACCAAAATATGAAGATCAAAATCTAGATGATGAGGAAGAAAAATGGATTTAATATTTTGGGGTTATAACTTGAACTATGGATGATAATATCCCCATAGAAAAATGGAAACATAAACTCCCAGTAGAGGAATTAAAAAAATGAATCAATTAGAAAAACTAGTTTATATTTTTTTCTTGATTGGGCTACCAAAGGAAACCTAGGGGCGACAGGAGTAGGGGGTGATTTTTCACCTTGATAATCATGAATAATTGAGGTATGTTTGAGGCTTGGGATATGCCTCTTATAATGTGGTAGAATCATATGCTCCCTTTTAAGGGTTAAAGCTAATTGTTGGAGTTGGAGCGAGTGAGGAAATTGTAATAGGAGACTCTACTATTATAAATCACCATCTGATTACTTTGCAACACTCCCTAATTATATGAAAAATCATAAAATTTTCAAGAAAATTTACTATTATTATCATTCTATCCCAAGGAGGAAATGTTTCCATGTTTTGAGAGGAAACATTTCAAAGGCCAATTTTATGGCCAATCAAAGGGTAAAATTAAAAACCAGAGTATTATTTTGGAGTAGAGAAAGGGGCTATGGACCCCTATCATAATAAAATTATATATTAATTATGTAATGATATTAAAATCATTTTGGGTGTGGTAGCATATAGGTTAAGAGGATATCTCTACCTTTGATTATATGCAATGGTCATAGTGGCATGAATACTAAAGGTTCAAGGACACTTATACATCATGAGACAATGAAGTTGAATGCTCTTCATGATAGTGTGGTTGTGGTGGAAGAAACTCTCTCATCAGGTGAAGGCATGCACATGAATTATCAAGCATAAGATATTTCAAAGATAATGTGCATTAAATGTTTGAAACAAAGTGGTTTTGTGGTTATAATTAGATTTGGCCTTCTCATAGGAGATCCTTAGTATGTGGCCATAATCAATCTTGATTGCAAGGTGTGACTATAAGAATCCCCCATATTGGATCACTCTGATACTTAAGGAAATGTGGGAAGAGGATAGGGTATAGAATTGATTCTGACAACTGGATTAAGGGTGACATTGGGTTCTCAGGAAGGTTGGGTGTTCAAACCAAAGGATAATTGATGTTTATAAGTGTAGTTTCAGTCCTTGCTTTTATTTGTAATTGGTATTTCCATCTTTAGCCTCTGTGCATGGTTGGCTTATTTAGAATTTTTGATGCTCCAACCTGCATGCTTATTTTCGATGGATGTTCTTTTCTTAGATCTAAGGAAGGTTTGGACTCTCCATTGATGCCTCTTCCTCAAGGTGTGGGGCTCTGTGCTTCATTTTTATCTTTCTTGTAAAGTGCAAGGATGGATTTTATGGACTTAGGTGCTTAAGAGGTCATCCACTGGTAGTGGTGACATGCGATGGATCATAGTATTGCAACAATATTGTTGCAACCACAAGAGCCTCCTTTATGTATCAACCTCAGGTTTATACGAGCTTAAGAGGGGTCAACACTATATGTGCAATAGACACCTTCCTCTTCCTACTCTGACTCCCTTTGATGCAAGTGAAAGAAGGAAATGAAGCAACTTCAAATGAGAAAAGATATAGGTAATCCACTAGTCCTAAGTTGCAAAAAGAAAGCGAAAAAAATGAAAATATAATATAACTTGTAGGAAAGGAAATGGTAGTAAAGGAAATCTATTCCACTTTGCAAAAAAGGAAAGTCCTAGATTACTATTGTAGGAAAGAAATCACACTTTGCTAGAAGCAAATTATAGGGAAGTAAATCTATACTAGTTGCATAAATGTAAAGCACACATATTAATTTAATTTTTCATAAGGTAAATATTCCTATAACGTATTTTTTTAAGGAAATAAGTCACACCTTGTTGAGAGGAAATTGCAGGAAAGGTAATCTAGACTAGTTGTAGAAATCAACATTCAAGAAACAAGAAATGCAGGAGCTAAATGGAAACCTAGCCAAGCCTCAGCTCCACCAAAGTGGCGGTAAAAAATTCATAGGTATTCTAATACACAAATCTACTTCTACCATGAATTTGAAGTGGATTTGGGCAAGGAAAGAGCTCGAAAACATACTGCTATAGGGTTGCTGCAGAAAACTTCCAACAAGCATGTTTGTTGCATCAACTTGGTAAATAAGAAGCTAATCAAGTGCACATTTTGTGGGGTAGTTTTCTTTTATTAAGTTTAATATTTTTTAGACTTCAATCCAAGTAGAATAAACTCAAAATATCTTCATTAAGGTGTGCTAAAATTCAATAGAAATTTACTACTAGAACCATAAATTTCATAGCACTAAACTAATAAGCTAAACCAAGTAATCCAATGATGATAGTGACATTACTAAGCTATTATAATGATGAATCACACTATTTATTTTACAAACATCTTGAAAACAAACTCATCTCAATCATTTAATCAATCTAACCCATAGAAAATGGAGCATGAAAGCTAGGTGCGGAAATGATAAATGTAACTAAGCAAAGAATTATTGGAAATAAGAGAAATATGATACACAACAAGAATCTGAGGCTCCTGGGATGGTGAAGCCTAAGCATACCCAGACTCTTATAGAGGAAACATAACCTTAGAAGCTAAAAATGAAACCAAACTTCATTATTAGAATCAAGTCAAGTATATCCATGCTGGAAATGAAAGTATAACTACTAAACAATACGTTTTCTTCACAAAAACACCAAAAATTCCTCTCTACTAGAGGATAATTCGAATTAGTAGCTATACAGGTTGATGGGAGAAGTAGCCTCCTTGAAAGAAGGGTAGCTTTCCCTTCAAAAATCCCTGAAAAAATGGATCTGGTCCCTAGCAACATGAATATTGATTAAATGTTGAGTTTTGGCTTCTCTTGTAGCAAGGAACACATCCCTAGATATTCACAATTAGTGGATCTTCAAATATATCCAATAATTCCATAATATTTTATTTATTTATAATCTAATTCTATTCCATCTTGTAGTAGGTAGCAAGTCCAAAAATTCTCTCATTTTGCATATCTTCATAATCTACCCAATATTCTCACAATATTCTGAAAAATAAATAATATTAGGGACATAATAATAAAACCATCCCTAAACATTCCTAACATATTAAAATTGAAAAATACATTATTAAATGCATAACGAAAGGTTGAATGTTCCTAGGAAAGGTTAGATGAGCATTAATTTGTATCTAAATTGGAGACCGATCATACCCCCCTATTGAAACTATTGCTCATCCTTTGAGCAACCTACTCATCTTATTTCCATATTGTTCTTCACATATGCCTCTCATGACTCTTTTGAAATCTCATACTGATGTGGAAGCTTTCACTATTGGATGGAAGCCTGCATGCTCTTCATTTTCTTCCTTTGGCTTAAATGAGTCAACCTATATTTATGTTTTATTCTTATCTTTTCTTTTGATTCTTTTTTTGATTCCTCCCATTCAATCTTACCTTTTTCTTTTGATAAATCCCCCCCCCCCCCCCATGGCTTAATATATTTCTAATTATAGTGTAACAAAACATGTCTTTTGTTGCTTTAGGATCATAGTTTTTTTTTGTATAATGGAAGTTCTTGAAATAGTGGAAAATTGGACAGTTTGTTCTACAAGTTTGAAGGGATGGAAAAATTTAAAACACACTTCTCCTTTTCTCAATACACCATATATATAAAGTAAATTCTTAGTCAATTCACTCTTTTCCTTATTATAATTTAAAATTGTGGAATTACAAAGTCCTTTTTCTGATAATTGAAGTGTTTCCTTAAGTTCTTATACCAAATGATAATGACGAGAATTTATACTCAAACATTTCTTGTTGATTTTTATTTATTCTTTTGGGTTCGATAGCAATTTTGGTCAGAGATGAGCTTATTGTATCACTCTTTGTACTTCCTATATCACTATGTGATATTCCTATAACATTCATCTGCAGAAACTTGTAGCTTCCTGTAGCATCTTGCGTAGGAAATAGTTTGGCTATGTTGACCTATTGTAGCACTGAAACACCTCCTTGGGGCTTAGAATAGAATTTTCATGCAAGATTATATTTGTGGGGACTAATTTATGTGGTTAGTCATTGAGGTGATGGGATCAATGCAATATATGAGCTAGTCCTTGTTATTGTCTGCCAGTCCTGCCAGTCGCCAGTGATCAAATGTACTCTTTCAAAGTTCTTGATAGGGTTATTAGGTAAAATTGTTATATTTTCAAATAAGATTTGGTCACTGGTTAGGTTAGTTAGGGTAGTACCACTCCTTTCACCTTCATTGTCAATGGACATCATCATGGTTAGTCATTTCTTGTTGTAAGGGTGTCACAGTCATTATGATCATCATTTTGTTCATTTTGTCCATGTCAAGTCATCATTAGGTCATAGGGTCATTTTTCCTTGGAAAGCACTCATATTTCATTCATTTCCCCATTTCTCTTAATTTCCCTTTTAAATTCCCTCGTTCCCTTAAAAACCATTTTTCCTTGAGGAATTATAAATCCTAATTGTAAAACCCTTTTCCCCTTTTTCATTTTCACAAACTCTAGCCTTAGCCAAAAAATCCCTTTGCACATGCCTTTAATGGAATTGTTGTTGTGATATATCAAAACTCTAGCCGATAGTCCATTTGATACATAAATAGTCCATTTAATAAAAAATGCTACACATTGTAATAGGCTCGTGTTATCCCACTATCACAATTCGCAATGGTCTTTGTTTGCCATATGTAAAGTTCTTTACCCATTCACCAATTGAAATAATAGTCCCACATATATCGCATCATAGAATTATGTCCCTCCTCCTGTCTTAAGTCCCGCAAATACTCCCTTCCCCGATGCAATTGCTTTTGTGCACTTTATACCCCGCATCACAGTCCCGCAACATAACATCCCTGACTCTCGACTGTGATATCACTCCCACTGCTGATTGCGATCACTCCCCGCTTCGATATCGCATCCCTCCCTGTGCTGATTTCAATACCCCAATTGCAATTCCCTCCTGTTCCAGATTGCGATATCGCAATCGACGATCTTGCCAAGTCCCTTTGCCTGCATGGTTCCTTTGCCGATGCGATTGTGATTGTGATTGACCTTGGAAAGACATGATATATTATAATGTGTTCTTAAAGAACGTTTCACATATGGTCTGTCGACGAAATGCTATGGAACAGGGAGAAGTCCTCCATCCGACCTCCAATTGCGATCAACCCGTGGATGCGATATTTCATATATCACAGTGTTAAGTTTATTAGGTCTGTCCTTCTGGAAAAGCAAGGAAAATTAGCAGAAAAGGCTCTTTGTTTGCATTGCGGTTGTGTTACAACAGAAATATGATTTGAATGTGATTGTGATAAGGGTTAATGATAGAGTAAGAAATGATCTCTTTCCTCACTTCTAATAGAAAAAAAACAGTGAAATGGAGTCAACATTGCAAATTCAGTCCAATCATTTTCAAAACTCAATGCAGAAAAGGAGGAACAACAACCCAGTTGGTCGAAAAGAAGGACTAATAGAATGATTATTCGAGGCCTCAATTGAACCATAATTCCCAGAACAACACCAAAACTCAACAAATGATATTTGAAGTAGTTTTGATCTATTTTAGGATTTTTGTAATAAATATTGAAATTTGTTTCAAGATATTTGTGTAAGAAACTGTATAAATACTTCAGAGTTTTCGAAGTATGATTGGTGGTTGGACATCAGAGGTGAGAACACTTGTAGCTTGCACTTTAAATCTTTATTTAGGAAATCAAAGGAGCAGTTGTAGCTATTATCTAGGAATTCATGTGCAGTGATTTTGTGATGATGTATTTTCTTTGTTATAGTTTTTTGTGAATGATATACATCTCTCCTTTCCATATCTTATTTCTTCAGTGATTTTCCTTAAAGGTTATAAGCAGAATTCTTTGCATAAAGCTCTATTTTGGGAATATCATTTTCTGTAATTTTCCTTCTTATTTAATGAAATTATGGTGCACATGCTCATTAATACCTTTTTTCTCTTTCAAACACTACAGTACACCGACAAAACCCTAAATCCATCACAAAAGCATTGCTACCTTGCTCCCCTATATATTTACTATTGTAACCCTTTGATACTTTGACCTAGCTACCCGATTTTCATCCCTAATCCAACATCAAAACCTAAAAACTCAAAACCCTACTTGAGCCTAGCATATATAGCCTACCTTCGTTTTACACTCCAGTCATCATTGGCTGTGAGTTCATAGAGATATCCCTCTCTATTTTAGCAGGGCTAGCTGCTGAACACTAAGTGGTTTGAGGTTACCTCTTTCGATCTCCTTTCTCAACCTTGGGATGTTGTGGAGGATAATATTTTGGCATCATTGCCAGGAAATGAAAGATCATACATTCCCTGGGAAAGAACGATAGAGATCAGATTTGATTTCTGATGGTGAACAATGATTAGACACAAGAAAGGTTGTGCATCTTTCACCTGGTGACTTCAGTGTCAAAGAATCCAAAGGTTTAGAATTTTCATCGCGACTCCAATGTTTAAAACCCAGTAGTTTCAAGAACTTCTTGGTGACTTAACTATTTTCAAGAATGGAATGCAGATATGCTCCTATGGATAGATCTCATATCTCAGGTTTTCCAAACCCGATGCCTTCTATTGATTGGTTAACCTATTTGCCTAAATTTAAAGATCAAGAAGGAGAAGATGCTTCTCTTCATTTAATTAAGTTTCATATGCACGTATGTAGACTATAAGTTGTATTTCATGAGGATTACTTAATGAAGATGTTTATGGTAACTTTATAGGACAAAGAAAAATCATGGTATGAAGGACTGCCAATTGCTAGTCGACGTTCTCTTCAAGATTTCTATGCAGCATTTTATAAAAAATATAAGCAAAATTTTCTTCTATAGTGCTAATAGAAAGTTTTTGTGGGAAGTTTTAAGAAAATTTTCACTATATGGGAATTGAAATCTATGATGGGAATTCAATGTGTCATGAAATTGAAGAATATTTTTTTGGGATATCTTTTCCTCAAGGGGAAATAGAATAGGTTTGTTTCCATGATATTCAGGTGAATTCCCAACAGACAACAATTTCTGCAGCTGAAAATGAAACTGATCATATTGTCAAGGATCAAGAAAAGAGCAGTGAAAGAGAAGAGTTTGTTCTAAAGCATCTTGCAAAATAAAATTGTATTAAGGAAAATTTCCAGCAAACAATGCCTTCTTTAACTGAAGATAATATTAATAAACAATCAATTGATGAAGATCACATTCATTCCCTTGAATTATATGAAGGTATTCAACAATGTTCAAGAGACCAAGACATTGATGAGGAGTGTCAATCATATTTCTCTTCAAATATTTCATTTCTTGAATTTTTTCAAGATTAAACTTGTATATCTATTTGTTCAAAATATTTTGAAGACCAAGAGCACACTCTTACCAAAACACATCATCAAGAGTGACTAGTTGCAATAGAAGGATGTTTCTTGATTCTTGTAAATAAGCAAGAGCCATTTTTTCATGATTTTTAGGATCATGTGGAAAATTCATTACATTTAGTAATGAAGGTCGATGTTACAGCATTCATTGATGAAGGTGATCAGTTTCAGCACATGGACAAATCAACAATTTGGAATGAGGTTTGTTTTCTTCTTTTAAATCATCCAGAAAAGCATATGTTGCATGTTCTCCATGATCCTTTGGTCAAATTATGGAGTCATTGGTGAAGGTATATTTTTCTTGGTTCTTCAATACAGGCGTTGGATCCATATGGAATTTGAAGTTGGCAAGATTTTTTTTTTCTACTTGCTCAAGGAAAGTGTGAGCAAGATTAAAGTAAGTAACCATTTTTTAGATTGGTTACATTGGAGGGATCATTTCACATGATTGCATATACATCTTCAACAGGTTGGAAGTTATCATCAGAAGTTTGATGCCTGAGGAGAAGACCGTAAGGCTTCTATGATCAACTGTTGTTTTCTTTTTAAAGTTGTAAAGTTAGTTTTTCAATCAGTTTTCTGTTTTGAGCTTTGTATTTTTGTTTTCGACTCCATGTCCAATGGATCAGGCTACTTGGTCTACAGTATTCTTGACACCTCCTTAAGGAGTTTCCATGCCGAGCTGGAACCAGTGTTAGTGTGTGCCAGTCCTGCTAGTCATTAGTGATCAAATGTACTCTTTCAAAGTTGTTGATAGGATTATTAGGTCGAATTGTTATATTTTTGAATAAAATTTGGTCACTCATAAGGTTAGCTAGCGTAGTACCAATCCTTTCACCTTCATGGTCAATGGACATCATCATGGTCAATCATTTCTTGTTGTAAGGGTGTCATAGTCATTATAATCATCATTCTGCTCATTCTGTCCATGTCAAATCATCATTAGGTCATAGGGTCATTTTTCCTTGGAAAGGACTCATATTTCATTCATCTCCCCATTTCCTTCAATTTCCCTTATAAATTCCCTCATTCCTTTAAAATCCCTTTTTCCTTGAGGAATTATAAATCCTAAGTGTAAAACCCTTTTCCCCTTTTTCATTTTCACAAACTCTAGCCTTAGCCCAAAAATCCCTTTGCACTTTCCTTTCAGTGCATTTCCATTGTGATATATCAAAACTCTAGTTGATAGTCCATTTGATACATAAATAGTCCATTTAATAAAAAATGCTGCACATTGTAATGTATTACAATGTAATACATTGTAATGGGCCCATGTTATCCCGCTATTGCAATTCGCAAGGGTGTTTGTTTGCCATATGTAAATTTCTTTACCCATTGGTCCATTGTGATATTAGCCCCGCATATATCGCATCACAGAATTATGTCCCACCTCCTGCCTTAAGTCCCACAAATACTCCCTTCCCTGATGTGATTACAATTGTGCACTTTATACCCTGCATCGTAGTCCCGCAACATAACATCCCCAGCTCCTGATTGTGATATCATTCCCACTAGCAATTGCGATCACTCTTTGCGCCAATATCACTCCCCACTTTGATATCGCATCCCTCGCAGTCCTGATTGTGATATCTCTCCTGGTCCTGATTACGATATCCCTCCTGGTCCCAATTGCGATATCGCAATCGGCGATCCCGCCAAGTCCCTCTCCCCACATGGTTCCTCCCCCGATGTGATTTAGATTGCAGTTGGTCCTAGATGAACGCGATATATTATAATGTGTTCTTAAAGAAAGTTTCGTGTCCATTCGTCGATGAAATACTATGGAACAGGGAAATGTCCTCCATCCGGCCTTCGATTGCGATCAACTAGTGGATGCGATATTTCATATATCGTAGTGTAAGTTTTTTTCGTCCTTCCTTATGGAAAATCAAGGAAAAACAATAGAAAAGGCTCTTTATTTTCATTGCAATTGTGTTACAACAGAAACCCGATCTGAATGCAATTGTAATGAGGGTCAACAGTAGAGTAAGAAACGATCTCCTTCCTAATTTCTAATAGAAGAACAATAGTGAAAGGGTGCCAACATTGCACTTTCAGTCCAATCATTTTCAGAACTGAATGTAGAAAAGGAGGAACAACAACCAAGTTGGTCAAAAAAGAGGACTAACAGAGTGATTATTTGAGGCCTCAGTTGCACCAGAATTCCCATAACAAATCCAAAACTCAACAAATGATATTTTAAGTAGTTTTGATCTATTTTAGGAATTTTTTAATAAATCTTGAGATCTGTTTCAAGTTATTTTCTATAAAACAATGTATAAATACTTCATAGTTTTCGAGGTATGATTGGTGGTTGGACATTAGAGGTGAGAACACTTATAGCTTGTACTTCAACTCTTTGTTTAAGAAACCAAAGGAGTAGTTGCAACTATTATCTAGGAATTCATGTGTAGTGATTTTGTGATGATGTATTTTCTCTGTTATAGTTTTTTATGAATGATATACATCTCTCCTTTCCATATCTTATTTATTCAGTGATTTTCCTTAAAGTTTATAGGTAGAATTCTTTGCATAAAGCTTTGTTTTGATGGGAATATCATTTTGTGTAATTTTCCTTCTTACTTAATGAATTCATGGTGCACATTCTCATTAAGACCTTTTTTCTCTTTCAAACACTACACTATAACGCCAAAACCCTAAATCCATCACAAAAGCATTGCTACCTTACTCCTCGATATATTTTCTGTTGTAACCCTTTGATACTTTGACCTAACTACCTAGTTTTCATCCCTAATCTAGCATCAAAACCTAAAAACTCAAAACCCTACCTGAGCCTAGCATATCTAGCCCAACAACTTTTCCCACTCTAGTCATCATTGGCTGTGAGTTCATAGAGAGATCCTTCTCTGGTTTAATAGGGTTGGCTGTTGAACCCTAAGTAGTTTGAGGTTACCTCCTTCGATCTCCTTTCTTAGCCTTGGGATATTGTGGAGGATAATATTTTGGTGTCATTGCCAAGAAATGCAAGATAATATCTTCCATGGGAAAGAAGGACAAAGATTAGATCTGATTGTTGACAGTGAACAATGATCATACACAAGAAAGGTTGTGCATATTTCACCTAGTGACTCTAGTGTTGAAGAATCCAAATGTTTAGAATTTGCATGGCAACTCCACTGTTCAAAACCGGTAGTTTGAAGAACTTATTGGTGACTTAACTATTTTCAATAATGGAATGCATGTATGCTCATATGGATAGATCTCATATCTTTGGTTTTCCAAAACCGATGCCTTCTATTGATTAGTTAACCTATTTTCCTAAATTTAAAGATTAAGAAGGAGAAGATGATTCTCTTCATTTAATAAAGTTTCACATGCACATATGTAGACTAAAAGTTGTTTTTCATGAGGATTTCTTAATTTATATGTTTATGGTAACTTTAGTGGACAAATAAAAATCATGGTATGAAGGGCTGCCAATTTGTAGTCTACGTTCTCTTCAAGATTTCTATGCAGCATTTTGCAAAAAATATAAGCAAACTTATTCTTCTATAGTGCTAATAGAAAGCTTTTATGGAAAGTTTGAAGATATTTTTCAGCGTATGGGAATTGAAATCTATGATGAGGATTTAATGTATCATGAAATTGAAGAAGATTGTTTTGAGCTATATTTTCCTCAAGAGGAAATAAAAGAGGTTTGTTGTCATGATATTATGGCAGATTCCCAACATACAACAATTTCTGCAGCTGAAAATGAAACTGATCATATTGTCAAGGATCAAGAAAAGAGCAGCGAAAGAGAAGAGTTTGTTCTAAATAATCTTGCAAAATAAAATTGTATTAAGGAAACTTTCCAGCAAACAATGTCTTCTTTGACTGAAGATAATATTAATCAGTAATCAATTGATGAATATCACATTCATTCCCTTGAATTATATGAAGGTATTCAACAGTTTTCAAGAGACCAAGACATTGATGAGGAGTGTCAATCATATTTCTCTTGAAATATTTCATTTCTTGAATTTTTTAAAGCTGAAATTTGTCCATCTATATGTTCAAAAGTTTTTGATGACCAAGAGAACACTATTGCCAAAATGCATCATCAAGAGCGACTAGTTTCAATAGAAGGATGTTTGTTGAGTCCTCCAAATCAGCAACAACTATTTTTTCATGATTTTCAGGATCCTGTGGAAAATTCATTACATCCAGTAATGAAGGTCAATGTTGCAACATTCATTGATGAAGTTGATCAGTTTTAGTACATAGAAAAATCAACAGATTGGAATGAGGTTTGTTTTCCATCTGTATGTTTAGATTTTTTTGAAGACCAAGAGCACACTCTTGCAAAAATTCATCATCAAGAGCGACTAGTTGCAATAGAAGGATTTTTCTTGATTCCTCCAAATTAGAAAGAGCTAAGTTTCACAATTTTCAGGATCCTGTGGAAAATTCGTTACATCCAGTAATGAAGGTCGATGTTGCAACATTCATTGATGGAGGTGATCAGTTTCAACACATAGACAAATCAACAGTTTGGAATGAGGTTTGTTTTCTTGTTTTAAATCATCTATAAAAGCATTTGTTGCATGTTCTCCATGATCCTTTGGTTAGATTATCACAGTCATTAGTGAAGGTAGAATTTTCTTGGTTCATGAATACAGGTGTTGGATCCATATGGAATTTGAAGTTTCCTAGATTTTGTTTTTTCTACCTACTCAAGGAAAGTGTGAGCAAGATTCAAGTAAGTAGCCATTTGCTAGATTAGTTACATTGGAGGGATCATTTCACATGATTGTATATACATCTTCAGTAGGTCAGTAGTTATCAGCAAAAGTTTGAAGCCCGAGGAGAAGGCCATAAGGATTCTATGATCAACTATTGTTTTCTTTTTAAAGTTGTAAAGTTAGTTTTTCAGTCAGTTTTCCATTTTGAGTTTGGTCTTTTTGTTTTTGACTCCATGTCCAATGGATCAAGCTACTTGGTCTACAGTGTTCTTGACACCTCCTTAAGGAGTTTCCATCCCCAGCTGGAGCTAATCTTAGTGTCTGCCAGTCCTGCTAGTCACTAGTGATCAAATGTACTCTTTCAAAGTTGTCGATAGGGTTATTAGGTCAAATTGTTATATTTTCAAATAAAATTTGGTCACTGATTAGATTAGCTAGCATAGTACCACTCCTTTCAACTTCATGGTCAATGGACGTCATCATGGTCAATCATTTCTTGTTGTAAGGGTGTCATAGTGATTATGATCACTATTCTGCTCATTCTGTCCATGTCAAGTCATCATTAAGTCATAGGGTCATTTTTCCTTGGAAAACACTCAGATTTCATACATCTCCCGATTTCCCTCAATTTCCCTTATAAGTTCTCTCATTCCCTTAAAATTCCTTTTTACTTGAGGAATTAGAAATCCTAAGAGTAAAACCCTTTTCCCTTTTTTCATTCTCACAAACTCTAGCCTTAGCCCAAAAATCCCTTTGCACATGCCTTTAACCACATTTTCGTTGTGATATATCAAAACTCTAGCCGATAGGCCATTTGATACATAAATAGTCCATTTAATAAAAAATTCCACACATTGTAATGTATTACAATGTAATACATTGTAATGGGCTTGAGCTATCCTGCTATCACAATTCACAAGGGTCTTTGTTTTCCATATGTAAATTTCTCTACCCATTTGCTGATTGTGATAATGGTCCCACATATATCGAATCACAACATTATGTCTCGCCTCCTGTCTTAAGTCCTGCAAACACTCCCTTCCCCGATGCGATTGCGATTGTGCATTTTATACCCTGCATCATAGCCCTGTAACATAACATCCTCGACTCCCAACTATGATATCACTCCCATGGATGATTGTGATCACTCCCTGTGCCAATATCACTTCCCACTTCGATATCACATCCCTCTTGGTCCTGATTACGATATCCCTCCTAGTCCTGATTGTGATATTGCAATCAAGGGTCCCTCCAAGTCCCTTTCCCTGCATGGTTCCTCCCTCAATGCAATTACGATTGCAGTTGGCCCTTGACGGATGCGATATATTATAATGTTTTCTTAAAGAAAATTTCACATCTGATCCATTGGAAAAACGATATGGAACATGGAAAATTCCTCTATTTGACCTCCGATTGTGATTATCCTGTGGATGTGATATTTCATATATCACAGTCTTAAGTTTTTTAGGTCTGTCCTTATGGAAAAACAAGGAAAATTAGTGGAAAGGGCTCTTTGTTTACATTTTAATTGTGGTACAAGAGAAACTTGATCCGAATGTGATTGCGATGAGGGTCGATGATGGAGTAAGAAATGGTCTCTTGCCTCACTTCTAATAGAAAAACAATAAAGAAAGGGAGCCAACATTGCACATTCAGTCCAATCATTTTCAGAACTGAATGCAAAAAAAGGAGGAACAACAACCTAGTTGGTCGAAAATCAGGACTAATAGAATGATTATTCGAGGCCTTGGTTGCACCAGAATGCCCAGAACAACACCAAAACTCAGCAAATGATATTTTAAGTAGTTTTGATCTATTTTAGGAATTTTGTAATAAATATTGAGATCTGTTTCAAGATATTTTCTATAAAACACTATATAAATGCTTTAGAGATTTCGAAGTATGAATGGTCATTGGACATCAGAGGTGAGAACACTTGTAGCTTGTATTTCAACTTTTTATTCAGAAAATCAAAGGAGTAGTTTCAGCTATTATCTAGGAATTCGTCTGTAGTGAGTTTGTGATGATGTATTTTCTCCGTTATAGTTTTTTATGAATGATATACATCTCTCCTTTCCATATCTTATTTCTTCAGTGATTTTCCTTAAAGGTTATAAGCAAAATTATTTGCATAAATATTTGTTTTGATGGGAATACCATTTTGTGTATTTTTCCTTCTTACTTAATGAATTCATGGTGCACATGCTCATTAAGAACTCTCTTCTCTTTCAAACACCACACTACACCGACAAAACCCTAAAGCCATCAAAAAAGTATTGCTACCTTGCTCCTTTATATATTTGCTATTGTAACCCTTTGATACTTTGACCTAGCTACCTGGTTTTCATCCCTAATCCAAAATCAAAACCTAAAAATTCAAAACCCTACCTGAGACTAGCATATCTAACCTAACATCTTTTCCCACTCTAGTTGTCATTGGCAGTGAGTTCATATAGATAACCTTCTTTGGTTTAGAACGGCTAGTTGTTGAACCCTAAGTGGTTTGAGGCTAGCTCCTTCGATCTCCTTTCTCAGCCTCAGGATATTGTGGAGGATAACAACCCCCACCTTCCACATCGAACACCACATTTCATAATGAGTAGGCATGTTAGCCCATATTTTTGCTTTCACATGTGTGGGTGCTACTGGAGATGACTAGAGTTGACTACTAAAGATGGCCGAGACTAATCTAATATGTTTGGCCTATAAAACATTTTCCTTGATACATTCGCAACATTTTTTTCAAGCTAAAATAAGTTCGTAGAAGAGGTTTTGAGGATTGTATACCTAGGCCTTACCCTTGATGTGTGTTTTCAGGTGATATTGAGGATGCTAATGTGAATTTTGTAGTTGTCTATGTTGGTTCTGAAGGTACCTGTGATGACTAATAAAGGATTTAATATTTGTCGATTTCTTTTGGAGGTTTTCTAATTCTTTTTTTTTTTTGCTACCATTCTGGTTCAATTTGTCAAAATATTGTTGTTGTAGCTAACTTGGTGCCACTAATTGCGAGTGATTGAGGATCATGTGGCATCCTACAAGAGATCCTGTAGTTTTTTAGGCTTCTCTTCTGAGCTCCTGGAACAGGTGGTTGTAAAGTGCCTCACTTATACACAATTTTTTTTAATGATAATAACCATAATAATGGTGAACAACATTTATGTTTACTTGATGACAACTTCTTCTTCTGCCAATAATTCTTTATTTATTCAAGGTAAATAACTAGTTTCCCTAAAATGAGAAGTTAAGGCTAACCTTCATTTATAAATCCTACTTAATACCATCTCACATTTCTCTTGATGTCCTTTCATATAAATGACTATTTATTCATTTATTCTCCTTCATCTAATGGGTGCACTTAATGGAAATATATATAATAATATTAATATATATATATATATATAAAATATTAATATATATATATATATATAGCTATCCCAACCTTTGAACATCATACATTTGAATATGGAATGATAATTTAAAACATATGGTTTAACCACATGATCTAGTTTGGGATAAAATGTAGACCTTAGTCTACCTTGAATTGTTGAATGGGAATGATATTACCTTTTCGTAATAGTTTTACAACAACAAAGTGTTTACCTAACTTTTTTTTCTTATTATTACAAGTCTCCACTTATACTAGATCGACTTCTTGTTATGTTCAACATATTGTTACATCTCTTTGTAATTCATTATCAAATAAGTGGGCATATGTATTATTATTATGAATACACCTTTGTTAGTATATTTCGTCGGATTCACCTATGCATTAAAATTGTTAATTATGGATGGTTCTACCCTACGCGTGGATGGAGGTATGTTTATTTAGATTGTTTTGTTAATGCGTTTGAATTTTAATTTTTCATAGTTGTCATACTACATTTAACACTTCTCATACTCATTGTGTTGCATTTTTCACTGAGGTTTTTCATTTCATCGCCGATATTTTTTATGACAAACTTTCACTTATGAGTTTCTCTTTAAACTAGCATTTGCACCTTATGTTGCAAAGGAAACGCCGTAAGGCATAGAGTGGTGAAGAATAGCATAGAGTGGGGAAGAATAGGGACATGTATAAAGTGGGGAAGAATAGGGACATGGATTGAGTGGGGAAGGATAGGAACATGTGAATGGACATTGTTGAAAGTAAGGGTGGAAGATAATGAGTTACAATTGCAATAGTTAGTTATGTGTATTTTGAAAATGGATATTTTGTAAATAATAATAGTTTGTGAAAGAAATCACAATTTCACTCAAAATTGTCTTATCTAAAATAGTATCATCACATTCTAAGAATGTGTTAAAGTTGAGCTCGTCGCAAAATTATCTCTGCGACTGCACTCATTTCCGGATCCATTTACCAAAGGGATCCAAGTAAAAATCTTGGGTTAGATGTTTTGACGATGGTCAGCGTTTTTTTTCCATCTGCCTAGCAAGTAACCCACAAATACTTGCAGGTCTGACACTTCACAATTCAAACTGGGAACCAAGTTAACTTGGACTTGCAGCGGTACTGAGCTGAGTTCGACATGGGAGCACTTAAAAGACTCCACGAGTTTTCAACTCTCATTAATAGAGATTCTGTGCTCTTTCTGTCAACATGACACTATTGTGAAACTTCCAAGCTCTGAATCATTGCTGGCCCAGTGATTGGCTAATACAAGAGTGCCACTGTCACTTGCAAGAATAAAACTTGAGACCTGTGACCAGTGAATTCCCCACTTTGCCATTAAACCATGGACCCATGTCCCAATGTTTGTGTTTTACGATAAAGAAAAACTCATAGGAGAGACAACATGATATTCTGGTTTATGATCCATCCAGGGCATCAAAGCAATCAAAGCCAAATGGGCATTCATGCCACGTTGGCAGGATAATCATGACAACCATTCAGAAAAAACAATTTTGGGGAAGTTTCTTTGTTTTGCTTTGTTAGTTTAGCTTCTCATTGGGGTTCTCTGAGTTCGATGGAAGGAGAAAGGATAGAGAGAGAAGAAAAGTCACGGGCACAACAGGATACAGACCAGAACAATGCATGTAAATCTTGCTGCCAATACTAGAGTGCAAAACAACTGTACTCATCCGTAACAAAACTCTGTATAGAAATTTCCCAGTGAATAGTTTTGAACTTTTGTGTAATAAATCTCACTGGTAATATCTTGCTTCCTATATTTTCTTACTTCCCTAAATGCTAAATGTAAACAGAGTGAAATGTCCCTGTTTTGGGCGTCCTCATAGCTCTCTGTTAGTAGCTTTGGTTTCTTTGCTGTAATTTTCATTAGAAGGTATCCAAAGACTTCCTCTGATATACTGTGTTTTTCTAATTTCTCTGGCATGAACTGTGTATATAAATCGATCTGCCCTGTTTTCTGGGTATTACTTTAATACTGACTAGCAGTTTGGTCCCCTGTTAATGTCTCTGTGTTGGCAGGTGACAGAGCAGGTCATTTGATATCAGAGTGCTATACAATCCTAGAAGTGGATGATTAAAACCATACAATAGTATCACTTGGAGGGAGAAAAGCCCCAGGAAGAGTGAAGGCGAACCTTTCAACAAATTGATGGGTAGATGCATACAAAAAAACTGAATAACAGATTAAGGCAGCTTGAGGCTTATTTCAGTTGTCAGGGACATTTTGATGTGCAAAAGATTACCTTTGCATGTTTGAAAATGTCAAAGCATGCCCTCCTATGGTGGGAAAGCTATTGGTAGAATTTGTAACAGCAAAAGAAAGCACTTGTTATGTATTATAACGAGTTCAAAGTTTTTTTGAGAAGGAAATTATAGCCAGCCAGGCATGAAAGGGAGGAGAAAATCCAGAGCCAGTGTCTTAGATGGCGTCACAGGCAGTTTGTTCAAGATTACACTGACGAGTTCCAAAAAGAAAGCTATCATACTGAGTATTTTGGAAGATGAAGCCAACGTGGTTATGAAATACATTGGAGTTATTCACTGTTACATTCGACAAGAGCTGGCCTTGCTCAAGGTTCACAGCCTTGATTGGGCCTGTACAGAGATAGTGTAATGAAGCCAAAAGCAAATGAGGTGCTGTGATTAGAGGGAGCTCCAGAGAACTAATGAGAGAAATGAATGAACAAAAACAGACCATAAAAGGTAAAAGGTTGCTAATACCGTACAAAGGATGGATGAAGAACAGAATGATGAATGTAAGGCAAAAGAATGGACCATTGCAAAAGACATGGGCATACCAAGGACCAATGTTGGGAGTTACATCCAGAACTGATTCCCAAGAATCGGGAAAGAAAAAAATTCCCTGTGATGAAATGTGCTCCAATGGACAAACAAGAAGTCGGAGGAACATGAAGATGGATGAAAACTGAACCTTATGGATCAGCCTCGCCCTGAGGGAAAAAATGAAAGAAAAAACGTCTTCTTTGTGAAGGGTCAGTTAAAAAGTCCATTACTTACAGCCCAGTAGCCAGAAAAATCTGATATTTGAAGCTTTTGAGCAGCAATTGGGTTTATCAACGGAGGCACATCCAAAACCTTACCCGTTTGGTTGGCTGCGTAAAGACACGGACCTCAAGGTCACAAGAAAATACAAGTTTGACTTCACCATCTCTGCCCAATCAATTAATGAAATCATTTGTGATGTAGTTCTGCTTGATGTTAGTGAGATAGTGATGGCCATTGGGGAGTCCTTACTTATGTGACTGAGATGATTTTTTCTATAGAAGACCAGATAAGTGTATGCTGCTCAATCTCTATCTCATTAAATCTTACTTGGGTAAAGAAAATATATCCTCGCTTCAGGCGACCCAAATGAATCCATAATCCAACAAAAGGTTCATTTTGACAATATTAAGGCCCAAGGTGGAAAAAATGAGTGCCGAACAAGTAAATCATAATTTTGATAGGTGGGCAAAGGAATTAGCTAAAGGACCTTCTGTCGCAGTCTAAGGAGGTGGGTCTTGAGCCAAAAGGGGTACAGATTGAAAAGCCAGTTCAACATTAAATTCAGCTATTGCTAGAGCCCATTTGGTTGGCTGCATAAATACATGGACCTCAAGGTCACAAGAAAATGCAAGTTTGACTTCACCATCTCTGCCCAATCAATTAATGAAATCATTTGTGATGTAGTTCTGCTTGATGTCAGTGAGATAGTGATGGCCATTGGGGAGTCCTTACTTATGTGACTGAGATGATATTTTCTATAGAAGACCAGATAAGTGTATGCTACTCAAGCTCTATCTCATTAAATCTTACTTGGGCAAAGAAAATATATCCTCACTTCGGGCGACCCAAATGAATCCATAATCAACAAAAGGTTCATTTTGACAATATTAAGGCCCAAGGTGGAAAAAAGGAGTGTCGAACAAGTAAATCAGAATTTTGATAGGTGGGCAAAGGAATCAGCTAAAGGACCTTCTGTTATAGTCTAAGGAGGTGGGTCTTGAGCCAAAAGGGGTACAGATTGAAAATCCAGTACAACATTAAATTCATCCATTGCCGGAGGCAATCCTGCCCAACTTAGAGCCAGAGCCAAGTGTATTGCTTTGCATGTCACTTGTTTTATCTGTTGAAATAATGATGTGCTTGGTTTGCTTTCAACACTAAGAATGTAAGACAATGGTCGCTGCTCATGAAGACCGTAGGCCCATCTTAGCAGTATTGCAACAAACAGAAACATGTGAGAATGCACATGAAGTGAATGATTATTGTACAATTCTGATAAGCAATGCACCCTGAGAGAAGAAGCTAGAGGCTGGAGTTCACTTGCTGCCAGAGGCCTATACTTCAAAAGTCACTGGCCACTTTGGTGTATAAGGAAAACGCAAGAAAAACCTGCAAGGGAATGTGTATTGGCCAAGAATGCAGGCAAAGGCCACCAAGTTTAACGAGGGTTGTGCACTGTGCAGCGCCAAAAATTCAGCAAATGTCGGGGCTGCACATTCCTTCTAGTGCCTGCAAGGCGTTGGGAAATTATACTATGGACTTTCTTGGTGGGCTGTCCAAAACCAAAACTTGCGACAGAAGTCTACCATACCTGCAGCATTGTTACAACTGGGCCATTCATGGCTGAAAACTCAAATCGCCATTTCAAACCTTGCTTGGGATTCCTGTCCCAAACTCCACTTGATATAGTGTTACAAAGTATGAAAGAGCGGAAGGTAGCAGGTCCAGTAATGATTAGCTTAGTGCTGTTACATTCATAGAATGAGCTTAAGAACTTTATTCTCAACTGTAGGCCAGGTTACAAGAGGTTCAAGCACGATATACCCGGAGGAAGATAGCACTTCCAAATTTCCAGGCTGAGTTGAGGAATAGTAAAACGAAGCCTAACGAGCCTAGGGACCAGATCTATTCGTGAGGGTAAGTTGATGGAGACCATCAAACTACCAGGGGCAAGGCCCGATCCCTCTAGGACGTCAATGCAATCAGAACCATGGGTGCATTCAAGCCAGGTGGCAGTAGAGTCACCAACAGCCATAAAACGTAAACGGAAATAGCCATAAACTCCACGAACTACCTAAAGCTTTTGAAGCACTCGAAAAACCAATGACTGAAAAATATAGAATTCACATCCCTTTAAGAGAGATAATCTGTATCTACAGAAAAGCATTACGTGCAATGGTATTCGGATGCCTTTCAAGGGCCAACTGATATATGTTTTGAAATCAATTAGAAATGACTGATATAAAACAAATACTTTCATAACAAAAAAAAAAAGACAGTGTGAAAGAATCCTACCTTGGAACAGTCATCAATAGCCTTCTTATAATCTCCAACTTCCTTGTAGCATGAAGCCCTGCAGGTTAAAATCTCTACAGAAGAGTTGCTGTCGTTGGCACATTTTTCTAAAAGAACCATTCCCCAAGAAAACCATTTAATGGCATCGGCATACTGCCCCTGCTTATAACTCTCCATGCCTTTATCTTTAGCTATTGATACTGTGACTCCGGCAGGAGGTGGTGGAAGCCCTCCAACTCTGTTGTTGTG
This sequence comes from Pinus taeda, assembly GCA_000404065.3. Taxonomy (NCBI): domain Eukaryota; kingdom Viridiplantae; phylum Streptophyta; class Pinopsida; order Pinales; family Pinaceae; genus Pinus; species Pinus taeda. Next base: position 166,644 of record APFE031555762.1, read on the forward strand.
CCTAAATCATCACCTCCAAAGTCGTCTTCCAAACCTCAGTCATCAGTCTCTTTAAATGGCTGACTAGCAAAACCTCCCGAAGCAGCAGCAGAAGATGATGAGAGCAAAGATTCCAGGGGATCCTTGCTTTTCTCTTGAGGGGCCTGTTTCTGAGAAGAGAAGCTTTTGTTCAACATTTTAAATGGATCAGCAACTTTGACAGGGGCTGTGTCTTTCTTCATGGAGGTAGCAGAAGGTGTATGAGAATCCATAAAGCTGGCAACAAAAGAAAAATCAGTAAAAGGGGCTGCTGTATTTGACAAATTAGGAACTAAACCAAAACCAAATAGGTCATTAGAGACATTCAAGGATGCTGCAAAGGGATCTCCACTGACAGTAGAATCATGGCTTTTGTTTCCATTCTGAAAATCTCCAAATGCATCCTGATTATCAACCGAAATTGATGGAAAAGGATCTCCGTGACTATTGTTAGCAGTGCTCTCAGTCGCAGAGACATTCTGAAAGTCCCCAAACACTTCTTCATTGTTTGAAGTTATAAAAGGATCTTGACTAACGGTTGAAGTAGATTGACGCTTAACCTCCTTTGCCCCAGAACCGAGAAAATAACCTAATGGATCCTCCTTCCCAGAGGTGGCACTTACATTTGAGAAGGTCGGCAAAGACTGAAAAGGGTCACCCACCTTCTTACTTGTATGTTGATCAGCAAAGTCCCCAAACTCTTCAGCAGATCTGCCCGCAACAAGCTGATCCTTCAGGGGAATTCCACCTTTAGGTAAAGCTGTAGCCACACTGCCCATGGAAATGGATGAATTGGAGGACAATTGCTTCAAGGGGGTATTACTCTTTTGCTTCCCTAAGACTTCCCCAACCAGATCCCCAAACAAATTGGGCGCAGCCCCTGAATTCAAACCCCCCACAATCCCAGTGGTGGCCTGTTTGCTTGAATCTGATTTTGCCCAACTCTTTCCAAAGATGTCGTGGGCCATCGGTGTAGGTTGGGACTGGCCATGGGCAGACCACACACCCGATGATTGCCCAGATTGGCCAGTCCATCCAAACCCAGTTTGTGCAGGCCTGGGAGCATGTGAAGGTGAGGGTTGAGGAGTGCATGAGGGTTTATTGGGGCTCCAGGCTGGAGCAGGGTTATGGGATTTGGACGAAGATGGGGTTGGAGTGTTATTCAAGCCATCAATGCAATCAGAACCATGGGTGCATTCAAGCCAGGTGGCAGTAGAGTCACCAACAGCCATAAACTGTAAACGGAAATAGCCATAAACTCCATGAACTCTGTAGAGGCTTGGCGCACAGATGTCAAGTGGTGAGTTACCTAAAACATTTTTTTATTAAATTAAATTAGACAGTTGATTTTTGTCCAATCGTCTAACAAAAGATCTAACGGCTACGATTAGGACAGAAAGGCATTTGGGGGAGTCTATTTGAGAGGGAAACGCCTTACGGCGTAATTAACAAAAAAATGTTTTTGGGTAAGTTCCCCTTATGTTCACCTAGATTTCCATATTTCATTGCTTTTCATTCTTTTAATTTTATGATTTCGACTATTCTAGAATTTGTTAGATTTATGGAAAGGCTTATATATTTCTAGTGATCTTAGGGTTTTGATGGTTACCTAACGGGGGTTTCATTTTTCTCTTGAAATGACTTTCATTTTCAATTTTTGCATTTGATTTTCATAGCTACTTGAGAAATTCTCGTTTTTTATATTTATGGTATATGGAGATTTTATTAGTTTAGGTCTTCATTCTAGTATAGTAAAGTAAATTCAAATTTGTTTTAATGAGTAGTTGCAAGAAGGGACTTTACCCATTTGTGTTTGAATTTTATTATACTTATTGTGTTTACTTATGGTTTTGGTGTCAGTATGTCAACAAACTCACCTTAATCATGTTTCTTTTTTTATTTCTTGTTGCTACTTTGTATTTTTGTATGGGTTTCTAAATTTTATATTAATGATTTTATTAGGTTTATTTTAGATTTTTATTCTTTGACACTAACCCACTTCAAACCTCTATCGATTTAATTATTTAACTTATAAATTTCTCTTTCTGTACTTCACAATGGATTAGTCTTTCTATAAAGTCATGTATTTGTCAATAGATTCATATAATTCTCAAATTTTTAACTCCATTTCTCTTTCTATAGAGAGTACCAAAAGTTACAACTCTCTTTCTAGGTATTTCCTTTCTGGTCTATCTATAAATAGATTTGTTCTATTGTAATGTCATTGTAGATTTGTTCTCTTGTAACGTCATTATAACGAGTTGATCATTTTTTCATGTGATAACAACTTCTAGAAATTTAAATTTCTAATGAGGTCTTCTTTAGTTCATTCCCTAAACTCTACAGTGTATTCAATTCCTATGGAACTAAAATAGTTTTTATAATAACAGGCTTTAAGCCTAAATTGTACTTTGAAGTATATTTTTTTTTATTTAAACAACTTTTTTTGTTTATTTATTTTATGAAATCATTCCCTCGGGATTTATGTTTCTCATTTTATATTTCATATGTATAAGGGCTATATTCTTTATCTATGAGAATTGTATTTACATTTGGATTTATGTTTCTCATTTTATATTTCATATGTATAAGGGCTATATTCTTTATCTATGAGAATTGTATATGCATTTGTATGTGTAAAACTCCTCACTATACCCTGATAGTAATTACATTGATCATTTTATAGACATGGTTACATATTTTTAATGTTAATTTTTTTTATATGGTGTGACTATACATTCAAATACTATGTTTGTTCACTCTGAACATTTGCTTTAATTTTATGTAGCCATTATGTAATTTTAGTAGTCGTTTAAAATTCCTTCTAGTATCTTAGTTCAACTTATTTATAACGAAATAGAAAACTTCCGTTTTATATCTATATATATATCTATCTATCTATCTATATATATATATATATAAGCATTGATATTTATATAGGTTTTTGTCTTGTCCTTTCTAACATATGAACGTCGACACATAATATGAAAGTATCTGTATTGAATTCTTGAATTCCTCTTTGGCTAAGTCTTTTAAATTTTTCCTTTTGCATACAATATAGATAACTCCCATCATATATATAAAACTATATGCATATAATATTTTGTTTTAGGATATGATCTTACTTAGAATTCTATACCGGCTTCAACTAGTTCATACATGTTTTTATATTTTCTCTTAAATGTTAATATCTCAAGATATTAATATAGATTTTTTGCAACCTACATTTCTCTCAGCCATAATAGAATCTAGAACTTTAAAGCATTATGTAACAATATATTGTCTTACTAATAAAAGTATATATATTAAACTATTGATACTTATAATATAAACCAAATACATACATATTGTAATCATTCACGTTAAACATAAATATTTTAGTTAAAGATCTAAAATTCTATAAAAGGTATATGCCTCCTTAATTCTTGTACCAGTCTACCATTTTTCAAAATAGAATATATCTATACTTTAATCATTTCATGTATAATATTAATTAAACATGATGATACAAATTTCATAAACCAATCAAACCATGATGTAGGAGCAGTAGAGTAAGTTTGCAATGAAGAGATGGAGGGGGTTGACAATGTGGTGGATTGGCCACATGTCGAGAAGGAAAATAGATTTTGTTTTCTTTGAAAAATATTTTACACATTTAATGTATATATAAAGTTTGAATAAGTTGTAGTCTAGGAAATGAAGAGTCATTTCTGTTGTTTCTTTTCGACTTCACTCAATTAGAGAGAAGGGGAAGCAGATCAGTTGCCAAGGTTGTGCATAAAAGGAGTATTGATTGGAGAGGAGAGGAGAGGAGATTCTTCTGCTGCCTCTGAGTCTGTACATGTGAAATTAATAAAAGAAATGCATAACACATTCATTCCATGACTCTATGTCTTATAACCTCTTAATTCTATTTGTATGTACATTTTATTTCATTCTAGAATCTGTGTAAACAAGGCTTGTAGCATTATGTCCTTGTAGATATTTTATTTATGAGTTGTGGTTATTAGAAATACCTGTTAAAGTGACCCCAAACCATTTTTTACAGCATCTATGATTTGAGTGTGCCCAATGATTCAATGAGGGGATGATGGACGTGGAAGAGGTAGGGGGAGATCATTCTTTAAGTAGGACGACATGGAAAACCTGATTAATTTGAGCGCTAGATAAAGCCTTTGGTGTGGACATAGTCATGGTTTTGTTGGGAGCCTGAGAGTAACCATCGGTAAGGAAGATAAGGGAGGCCATTCTTGAGATTGGATAATGTGCTCAAACAATGGAGAGTCAATTCTGTAGAGAGTGCAAGTCATTCTACATTCCAAGAGAGAAAAATAGAATTTCTGGGAGTGCTACAAAAATATTTCGCAACACCTACATGTTTTAAAAAATGCGCTATGAAAATATTTCACAGTGCCTACAACCAGTCTTCTTTGGGTTGCGTTTGAGCCAATATATATATATATTTTTCTTTCAATCAGTCTTATCCCATCAATTTTTGTTTCAAAGCATGTTTGAAGTAGAGCTACATTTGTGATAGAGATGAATTTGATATCAGTGGTGTTGTCTATGACAAAAGGAGAAGGAAACATGGGAAAGAAGAGCACAAGATCACTAAGGAGAGCCCACAACTAATGAAAAACTCCAAGAGGATATGCAAAGGTTTCAAGATCATTTAGAGGCCATGAAGACTAGTAGGAAGCTATAACTTGAGGTTGGAGATGACAATAGATAGGAAGAAGAAGCTACATCAGAAAAAGAAATGCATGTGGATGAAGGTATGAAGGTTAGACTGTTGAGGTTAGTGTTAAGATCAATTTTGAGACCAAAACCTGAGTTGTCTACCTATGATGGTAGTCTAGTAGTGTTAAGTGTGAAGCCAAATGCATGCAGGATTCTATATCCTTCTACACCGCCATTAGTTTCTAGATCTCCATCTAAATCACATGCAAGATTCTAGATCCTTCTACACCGCCATTAGTTTCTAGATCTCCATCTAAATCACATCTAGGATTCTAGATCCTTCTTCAACGTCTATAAATTTGTAATTTCTCTAGCCAAGGAATGCAAGCCAAGGTCCAACCCTATTATTTAATGCAAAGTGATTTCTGTTCTCATTATTGTTTTATTTATTCCGTTGTTTTTGATTGAGTAATCTTGTTGTTTCTTCATTTAAATTATTCTTTGCTATTTTTGTCTAAATCTATGAGTATAAATCTGTTGTTTGTGATGTATGCTCTGGACTAACAACTGGTATCAGAGCTAGGGTGGTCGAATATCCACCATACAAGCTGCTTAGTGCCATCACCTTACTCTGGCAGGTTTCATTAAAACTTTGGTTGTTACCTCTGGAGCTGTTGGAGGATTTGTCTAGGAAATTGGAAATTGCTGCAAAGAAGAGAGTCCAGAAAATGGTCTATTTAGGAAATAGCTAAGGAACTAGCCGAGGAACGTTAAGACAGTTGTTGCAAGAAATAAAAAAGCTACGGGCATATGGTGAAACATGCCATGAAGCATAAAATGTGGAGTGCGTAAGTGCTTTACGTGGAGTTCGCAATTTTTTTCATCAAGCTTGCACGTATACAAACCAACATATGTATGTGTAAAATGTGAAAAGGTTAAAACAATATATATGTTTTTATATTTACATAATTATATGTTGGAATTTTGAAAAGTATATTTTAAAAAGGAGCAGGAATTTTGAAAAGGGTATTTTAAGAGGAGGAAGGTCATTATTACTAAATTTTAAAGAGTAATAATTAAATTTTTATTTTTAAGTGTAGTTTTTGTTTTTGGGCATCAATATATTGAAAATGGAGACATTACTTACAGATATGGAGAGGTTGAGGGGCTAATTTTTCCCTATGGAAATCACAGATGGAGGATATACCGATTTTGAAGGATGAATATTTTTCGATTGAGGGCACAACAAAAAAACCCTCATCGATGACAAATGAAGAATGGAATAAGCTAGATAGAAAGGCGATTGCAACAATCCACCAATATTTAGCAAAGAATGTGTATTTAAATGTGTCCACAGAAAAGAAGGCTGAAGGATTATGGAAGAAGCTCCATGATCTATATGAGAAGAACACGGCATAAAACAAATTGTTCTTGATGAAGAAGCTTTATAATCTCAAAATGAAGGAGGGTGCTTCAGTTGCTAAGCACTTGAATGCATTTAATATTATTACTAATTAGCTTGCCTTTGTTAAAATCATTTTAGATGATGAAATTAGAGCTATTTTTCTAATGTGTTCTATGCCAGATAGCTGGGAAAATTTAATTGTAGCTATGAGCACTTCAATGAATGTAGGGACCCTGAAGTTTGATGATGTCAGCAATAGTTTAATAAATAAGGAACTGCGATGCAAGTTAATTGCGGAAAATGAGGGAGGAGAATCTCTAGCTCTAGTTGATCGTGGTAGGAGAATGGATCAAGGTCGGCAAGGGAGATCAATATCAAGAGGCCGATCAAAATCAAGGAGAGGAAGGATCATCTACTTTCATTGTGGCAAACCCAAGCACATGAAGAAAGAATGTCAATTTTGGAAGAAAGTGAAAAAGGATCAGAGACCATCTAATACAAATCATAAGTCATCCAGCACAAATGAAGGTGAGACTACTACTGTAGCCACAGATGGTGATGTGTTGCTTACTATTTTAGTAGAGGATGCATGTGTATATACATCTAGCGGTAGCTTTGATTGGGTCATTGACTCTGGGGCATCTCACTATGTAACCCCATGCCAAGATAGTTTTGTTTCGTATAATCCTGGTGATTATGGTAGAGTGCATTTGGGGAATAATCATTTTTTCAGTATTGTTGGAGTGGCAGATGTCCATATCAAGATGAAATATGGACAAGATATATTGTTGAAACAGGTTAGGCATGTACTAGAAATGCGCATGAGTTTCATCTCTATGGGATGACTAGATGATGAAGGCTATTCCACAAGCTTTGGAAAAGGAGGTTGGAAAATTAGCAAAGGATAGTTGGTCATGGCCAAAGGACCCAAGATAGGAACATTATACACATTGAAGACATTGATAGGAAAATCATATTTAACTACTATCACAAAAGAAGGAAATTTAGAAGATCTGTGGCATAAGCATTTGGGTCACATGAGCGAGAAGGTCTTAAAAATGCTTGTTGGTAAAAATTTATTGCCAGGTTTGAAATCCTACAATCTTGATCTTTGTGAGCATTGTATATATGGTAGAAAAATAAGGGTTTCATTCCTTATAGGTGGCCATGAAAGAAAGAAAAATGTGGTAGAATTGGTACACTCAGATGTGTTTGGGCCTGTTAACATCAAATCATTAGAAGGAACATCATATTTTGTAACATTTATAGATGATGAATTGAGGAAGGTTTGGGCATATCCTATGAAAAGTAAAAGTGAAGTGTTTGGAATATTTCAAAATTTTCATGTTGTTGTTGAAAGAGAGACTAACAAATTGCTCAAGTGTTTAAAAACAGATAATGGTAGAGAATATTGCTCAAATGCATTTAAGGAATATTTTAATAGGTTTGGCATAAAGCATGAGAAGACTGTGCCTAGTACTCCTCAACAGAATGGTGTCGCAGAAAGGATGAATCACACCATTATGGAAAAGGTGCGAAGTATGTTGTCCAATTCTAGTTGTATAAATTTTGAATAATATGACACATATTCACAGAGATTATCCCGATTATACACTAATTGCAGAATACATGCATAATACATAACCTCCTCTATGTTGATCATCAATTTACAGAAGCAGAAACAATAACATGCGCACATAGAAGCATCAATCACACATATCAACACAATATTTTCCCAGGGAAAGCATCCTGCTAAAAACCCCAACTATCTGTATATTATATTGATTGAGAACATGTAACAATACATAGTACAATACTTCTCACAAGTAATTAGTACTATCTCCACCTGTTACACACAATACAACTCAGATCTGAATCAATCGTTGGCTCAAATCTCCTCCGCTACTTGCCTGCCTCTGCTGCGCAATCCTGCATAGATAATGATGAGAATGGCTGATCCATTCACGTGTTTCCCTTGTGTAACACTACAAAAACTCATTGGCATACTCAATCCCACTGATTGTGCAAATCACATGCACAACTATAGTCACAACTGACAGTTGTCTTGCCCTTTCACTCACCTCTAACACCTGTCTCCACTGAAATATCCATGCACTGAGTTAACTGATGTATTCTCCAGTTTCTTTATGATTTAATAATTAGTGAATTAATTAATAACTAATTCACATCACTCAACACTTAGTCTAATTGGCCAGTTAGACTAAATACAACTACTTCAAGTAAGTCAAACTGAGCACAACTCCATTAACTGCTCATCTAACTCCACAGAACTCAATCACTGAAGTTCTAACTGAAGTCCTCTAGGCAATAGCTCAAGTAACCCATAAGAACCACGTATTTCCTTCTGGCAGCTGCATGTGCCACATCCGTAGCTCGAACTGAAGTGCTCCAAGAGAATAAGATAATGTTTATAGTCCAAATATTATTATGAGCTAATAATATTTGATTGTTCTAAATTTATACTGACAGTACCTCCATCGTTGTCTAATAATAGAAGTCCATCTATTTTTACCTATATGACCGATCATCCATAAATAACATTCTGCAACTCATAGACCATGATCCATATGTCTAAAAATAGACTTTGTGCCAAAAATAGCTTGCGGGCCCACTTAGTGAAGGCAACTCCTTTCCACTAAGCTCCATCATCTTGTTGCATTCTCAACAAGCATTTCTTGTTGCACACTTTTCAACACTAGTTTGGAGAGGAATTTTTGGCTGAAGCAGTCAGGACCGCTTGCTACCTCATGAGTCATAAGTAGATCTCCAACTACAGCCTTGGATGGTGATATCCCTAAAGAAGTTTGGACTAGTAAGAATTCGAATTATTCTCACTTGAAAATCTTTGGATGTGAAGCATTTGTACATATTCTGAAAGAAAATAGAACTAAGCTAGATGATAAATCTATGAAATGCATTTTCTTGGGATATGTAGATGAAGATTTTGGTTATCGTCTATGGGATCTAGTCGAACATAAAATTATTAGAAGCAGGGATGTTATATTTAATGAGTCAGAAATGTTCAAGAGGATTATAGGTGAGTTGGAGGTCAAGAAGGTTATTGACAGGTTTGAAGAGCAGCAGAAAAACATACCACCAATACAAGAAAATGAACAACAAATTCAGAAGCATGAAGAACAACAAGTGGAAAATGATGAAGAACAACAAGAAGGAATCTTGCAGGAACCTTTACAGGAGATTCAACCTGATAATGCACCACCACAGTTGGTTCGTAGATCTTCTAGGCCTCATAAGCCTTCACAAAGGTATCCTCCTTCAAACTGTATTTTATTGACTGATGAAGGTGAGCCTAATTGTTTTCAAGAAGCCTATAAAGTTGAGCACAATGAAGAATGGAAGAAAGCAATGGAAGAAGAAATTAACTCTTTGCTGGAAAATAAAACTTGGAAGTTGGTAAACCTCCCAAAAGGTAGAAAGGATCTACAAAACAAATGGGTTTACAAGATTAAGCATGAAGATGATGAAAAGAAGGAGAGGTATAAAGCAAGGTTGGTGGTGAAAGGTTTTGCCCAAAAAGAAGGTATTGACTTCACTGAAATTTTCTCACCTGTTGTTAAAATGGCATCCATTAGAGTCATTCTTGGTCTAGTTGTTGCTTTAGACTTAGAATGTGAACAGTTAGATGTAAAAACTGCTTTCCTTCATGATGAATTGGAGGAAGAAATTTATATGGAGCAGCCATAAGGCTTCAAAGAAAAAGGCAAAGAAGGCCTTGTTTGTAGGTTGAAGAAGAGTATCTATGGGTTGAAACGGGCACCTCGACAATGGTACAAGAAATTTGATTCATTCATGTTGGAAAATGGTTTCCAGAGGTTGGAAGCTAAACATTGTGTCTATATCAAGAGGTATGATCAAGGAAAATATATCATATTATTGTTATATGTGGATGACATGTTGATTGTTGGGCATGATAAGAATAAGATCAATAGGTTGAAGAAAGTTTGGGTAGAAAATTTGCAATGAAGGATTTGGGACTAGCACAACAGATATTGGGCATGCAGATTATGCGTGATAGGAAAAACAAAAGGTTGTGGCTATCACAAGAAAAATATATCAAGAAGGTTCTTGACAGGTTTAATATGAAGGATGCCAAGCCAGTTGGTACACCCCTTGCAGCCCACTTCAAGCTAAGTACTGAATTATCTCTTAGTGATGACAAGGAGAAAGAAGAGATGAGCAATATTCCTTATGCTTCAGCAGTTGGCAGTTTGATGCATGCCATGGTATGCACACGACTAGACAATGCATTTTCAGTGGGAGTAGTGAGTAGGTTCCTTGCCAATCCAGGCAAACAACATTGGCAAACAATAAAGTGGATTTTGAGGTATCTCAAGGGTACTAGTCATTATTGTTTATGTTTTGGTCATGATGAGATTGTGCTTGAAGGATTTACAGATGAAGATATGGAAACTAGAAAGTCCACTACAGGTTATTTGTATACATTTGCAGGTGCAACAATATCTTGGGTGTCAAGGCTACAAAGAATAGTAGCCCTCTCTACAATAGAAATAGAGTACATAGCTACAATAGAAGCTTGTAAAGAGATGTTGTGGATGCAGCAATTCCTAGGAGAGATAGAAATAAAGCAGGACAAGTATGTATTATATTGTGATAGCCAGAGTGCCATTCACTTAGCGAAAAACCCAACATTTCATTCAAAAACCAAGCACATAGACTTAAGGTACCATTGGATCTGGCATGTGTTGGAGGAAGAATAGTTATCCTTGGAAAATATCCATACAGATAGGAACCCTGCTGATATGCTAACTAAGATTCTACCACGGAATAAACATGAGTTATGTCGAGGCATGGTAGGACTCGGTGTGACTTGATTCATGACTCTTATTTGGCTTCAGGTGGGAGAATGTTAAGCGTGAAGCCAAATTCATGCAAGATTCTAGATCCTTCTACATCGCCATCAGTTTCTAGATCTCCATCTAAATTACATGTAGGATTCTAGATCCTTCTACACCACCATTAGTTTATAGATCTCCATCTAAATCACATGCAGGATTCTAGATCCTTCTTTAGCCTCTATAAATTTGTAATTTCTCTGGCCAAGGAATGTAAGCCTAGGTCCAAGCCTATTACGTAATGCAAAGTGATTCCTATTCTCCAGTGATTTTTTTATCTATTCCGCTGTTTCTGATTGAGTAAGCTTGTTGTTTCTCCATTTGTCTGTCTCTGAAATCATTCTTTGCTATTGCCATCTCAATCTCTGAGTATAAATCTACTGTGTGTGATGTATTCTCTGGACTAACAAGTAGTCGAGACTCTGATGGACTAGTTGTTGAACTGGATAAGTGTTTTGAGTATCAGGAGATTAAATAAGACAAGCATGGAAAAATTTGTTGTAACTAGGTTGAAAGGCCATGTTATATTGTGGTGGGACGATGTGTAGATTGAAAGAAGAAATTAGGGGAAACCATTGATAAAAATTTGGGACAGGATGATAGAAAAGATGAAGGGGAGGTTTCTACTGAAATAATATCAGCTATCCCTTTATAAATGGGTGGATAACCTCAAGAAAAGGTTGTTGACAATCAAAGAGTATACAAAGGAATTTTACAGGGTGAATTTGAGGGATGGTTATGTAGAAGACACCCCGTAAAAGACAACAAGGGATATCAATGGCTTGAAGTTGGAAATATAAGATGAAAGTACAATGCTTTCTCTCAGGACAATGGAAGAAACATACCAATTTTCCTTGAAGACAAAATGGAAGAAAATGAGGAAGAATAATTCAAGTAGAGGTCGTGGTTTTTCTAGAGGAAGAGGGAATACTTCAGCTCAAAAAAATGATGCATATAATCCAAAACAACAAGGAAAACAAGAGAAAGAAGGTGACTCCAGAGGATGAAGACCTTACCATAGAGGTAGAGGTAGAGGAAGAGGTAGAGGCACTGTATATCAGTGCTATAAATGTTGGAAACTGGGTCAAGGATATTCTAAGTGTCCTGAGAATGAGAAAGGAGGAAAAATAGATGCATATGTAGCTCAGCCATAAAAAACAAAAGAATAGGCACTTGTGGAAGAAAATGCACTAGAGATGGGAGAATATTTGATGATGAATAGTGTCTTGCTGAAAAAAGCCAATGAGATTGTTGAACCATTGTAGAGGAAGGCCTTATTTAGGAATGTTTGCAAGGCAGGAGGAAAATGCTCCAAAGTGGTGGTTGATAGTGGGAGCACTAACAATCTAGTTTCTACATAAATAGTGGAAAAACTTGGATTGAAAAGACTCAAGCACCCAAAGCCATATAAAGTTTCATGGATGCATAAAGGTCACCAATTATTGGTAAGTGATCAAATCAAAGTGGAGTTTCATATAGGATGATATTAGGATAAGGTGGTTTGTGACATCATGCCAATGGATGTTTCCCACCTTCTTTTGGGACAAACCTAGCAATTTGATAGGAAAGTGGTGCATGATGGAGAGAGAAACACCTATAAGTATGAAAAGGATGGTATCAAGCATACCCTTGTGCCACTAAAGGAAGAAGATACAACTAGGAAAAGTAGCTCCAATGCAATGTTATTGGGAGGAAAGGAATTTCTACAACAAATGGAGGAAGGAGAGATCAATTATGCAGTGGAATGCAAGCCAAAGATAATACTTTTGCACATTGAAATTGTAGATTTCCTATTGGGATTCGAGACATGTTGCATGAGTTTGGTGATCTTGTGGTATAGGATTTATCAAGTGAGCTACCACCTAAGAGAAGTATCAAGCATCAACAGACCTGATACCCTGTGCAAACCTTCAGGCAATTTTTCTTACCGAATAACACCCAAGGAGAATGAGGAGTGTAGGTTTTAACCCCGTACAAAAATTACCTGCATATGAATTCTAAATCACAAGAAAAATAAAAATGCGAGAGCATAACACATAAAACACATATACACAAAGATTTCCTACTGGATCTCAAAACTGAGACTACCAGCTTGATTTTTCATTATATTCCTTTCAATGTTATAATACATAGTTATACATGCCGAAGCATCCAATACCATGGACTGAAAACCATTGCGTCCAAAACCATGGACCGAAAACCATAGGTACGTTCGCCCAACCTAATATAGGGTCCAAATTTTTTTTTTCTCGGGGTGCTGCCCCGAACCTCGTAGAGGGGGGCTACTCGCCCCCCTCAAACCCCCCGGACAGGGGGGCTTCCGCCCCCCCGTGACCCCCCCGCTGTGCAATCGACACGACGAAGGGGGGGCTCTGCCCCCCCTCTAACCCCCCGGTTCACTACGTAGTTTAGTCGTGGAAAGAATATAACACAACCCAACAATCTCCCACTTGTTGTTTTCTTTCCACAGGAGAGCTTAGTCATTTTTCCAACCTTGAAACGCCCATTGTTTCTCTACACCAAGAGAACTTCTCAGAGCTCACAGATTTTGTCAATGCATCTGCAGTATTCTTCAAAGTGTCCACCTTTACCAGCAACACCTTTTTGTCTCCTATCATATCCCTCACAAAGTGATACTGAACATCAATGTGCTTTGTCTTTGAATGATAAGCAGGGTTCTTTGCCAAGAAAATTGCACTTTGGCTGTCACAGTCTATCCTTATAGCTCCCTGTACTAACCCCATACTTGAACACAATCTCTGCAACCAAACTGCTTCCTTGCTTGCATGAGTGGCTGCCATGTATTCTGCCTCTGTAGTTGATAGTGCCACTACAGATTGTTTCTTACTCATCCAACTGACTGCACCTCCAAATAGGTTAAACACATACCCACTTGTAGATCTTCTCTGATCCAGATCTCCAGCCCATTCTACATCAATAAAGCCACGGATATCCAACACTCTTTCCAATCCTGGTCTTCCTTGGTAGCACAAACCATAATCACTAGTGCCACACAAATACCTGAAAACCCGCTTCACTGTTGTCCAGTGCTCCTTCCCTGGTTTTGACATAAACCTGCTCAATACTCCCACTGCATGTGCACTGTCTGGTCTGGTACAGACCATTGCATACATCAAGCTACCGACTGCACTTGCATATGGAACACGGGACATGTCCTCTTCCTCTTCTTGTGTCTTGGGACACTGTTCAGCAGATAACCTCACACCTACAGGAATAGGAACCTTCACCGGTTTACTGTCCTGCATATAAAACCTCTGCAATATTGTCTCGACATACTTCCTCTGGTTTAACCAGAGCTTCCTCTTTGCCCGATCTCTTTTAATTTCCATGCCCAAAATATAGTTTGCAGCACCGAGATCTTTCATGCCGAATTTGGAGGACAATTGGGTCTTCAAATCCTGGATAATTTCTTTGTCATTTCCAACCAACAACATATCATCCACATACAAGACCATCTAAATAACACGGTCACCAATTAATTTAAAATACACACAATGATCTGCTTTGCTTCTGGTGAAGCCAAGTCCCCGTATAAATGTATCAAATTTCTGATACCACATGCTTGGTGACTGTTTTAACCCATACAGAGACTTCTTTAACTTGCATACTAGTTCTTTCTTACCCTTCACCGCAAAGCCTTCAGGTTGCTTCATGTAGATTTCCTCTTCCAATTCCCCGTGAAGAAATGTTGTCTTCACATCCATCTGTTCTACCTCAAAATCAAAAGCAGCAGCAACAGATAAAAGTAATCTAATAGAAGTTACCTTGGCAACAGGAGAAAAAATATCACCAAAATCAATTCCCGGCACCTGGGAATAACCATTTGCTACCAACCGAGCTTTGTATTTCTCCACCTTCCCTTCTGCATTTGTCTTCTTCTTGAACACCCATTTGCTGCCAATGGGTTTCCTTCCAGCCTGCAACTCCACCAGATCCCAAGCCTCATTTTTGTGCAAAGATGCCATTTCATCAACCATGGCCTCTTTCCAGAGTTTTCCATCCTCTGAATCTACTGCTTCCTTCACAGTTCTGGGATCATCATCCGTAACAGACAAAGCAAAGTTTGAACAGAAAGAAGATGGACTATACCTTTCTAGCTGCCTTTTTTCTCGAGCTGATCTTCTCACAGCCGGAGTTTGTGGCTCTTCATCTTCTGATTCCTCCTCTGCTACAGAGTCTGATTCTTCCTCCTTTAGTTCAAACTCTATCTTCACAGGTTCCTTTGGTTGGACTTCATGTTAATAACATCTTTCACCTCTCTGAACACCACATCTCGACTGTACACAACCTTCCTTGTTACTGGGTTCCAAAGCTTATAGCCCTTTAAACCATCCTTATAAACCCAATAAAGATGCAACTTATATTTACATTCAAACTTGGTTCGTTCTCCTTTGGAACATGTACATATGCATCACATCAATACCTCAGAGTGAAAGGAGGTTTCTTTACCAGTCCATACTTTTGTGGAGTTTATCCTCCAAAGGCTGGAAGGTGATCTGTTGACTAGTAACATGTCGTCATCCACTGCTCTACCCCCCAGAATTCTGTCCCTAACCCCGGCACCAAACTGAGCATGCTCTTTCCCTTTCCAAAGAACGTCTTGTTCATTATTCTGCAACTCCATTTTGCGAGGTGAATATGGAAGTCCAGCTTCCTGTCATGCTATAACCAACATTTCTACAGAATATCAAATTCCTAACTGCAAACTCTCCACGTACTGTCAATCAACAGCGTTTACTTCTCTATCTGGTTTCCACCAGAGCCTGAATTCTTTAAACCTATCAAGACTCCATAATTCTGCTAAAGGAAAATACGCATGATCCTGAGAAAGTCATCCATAAAGATACATAGTGCAAGACTACCCGTGATGGAACTTTCACAGGTCCAAACACATCACTGTGCACAAGCTCTAATATTTGTTTCGTTCTCTTACCACCAGAGGGGAAACTCACCCGATTCTGCTTGCCATATACAAAATTTTCACAGAAATCAAAATCCAGAGAGCTATACTCATACCTTCTACCATACCTTTACCATGAAGTATTCGAAGGCCCTTCTCTCCAATATGTCCAAGCCTTTGATGCCACAACATGGTCTTCTCTCCAGAGACCACTAGATTTTCTGCGCCATTTTCAGGAACCATAGAACTATTGCACCCATCAACAACAGCGCTACCTTGCAGCTTGTATAGAGTTCCAATCCGAATTCCCTGCATCAATACCAGTGCTCCTCGAACCATCTTGTAGGTATCCTTCTCGAACGCTATCTTTACACCTGCCTCATCCAACTTGCTTATAGAAATCAGATTTCTGGCCAGTGCAGGAATATGCAGAACACCCAGAAGGGTTCTAACCCTTCCACCTTGCAACTTCAAATTTACTTTTCCACGACCAATGATTCTAGCCTTCCTATCATCTCCTAAGAAGACATCACCACCATTGTATTTCTCATACTTGCAAAGCCACTCTCTATGGGGAGTGAAGTGAAAGGATGCACCTGAGTCAATCGACCATGCCTCATGATCTACATGTGTACTTGAAGAAGCCAAGTACACATCCCCACCTTCATCTGAGGTGGTTTTCACCT
>APFE031555762.1:185216-300507 GCA_000404065.3 Pinus taeda
ATACCACACTTCTTACAGAATTCTTCAAATTCCTTGCTGCAGAATTCTCCATCATTATCTGTCCTCAGCACCTTTATCTTCTTCTCTGTCTGATTTTCCACCAGAGCCTTAAATTCTTTAAACCTATCAAAGACTTCTGATTTCTTCTTAAGGAAATATATCCATGTATTCCTTGAGAAGTCATCTATAAATGATACATAGTACACAGACTTACCCAGTGATGGAACTTTCACAGGTCCAAACACATCACTGTGCACAAGCTCTAATATTTGTTTCGTCCTCTTACCACCAGAGGGGAAACTCACCCGATTCTGCTTCCCATATACACAATTTTCACATAAATCAAAATCCAGAGAGCTTCTACCCATACCTTTACCATGAAGTATTCGAAGGCCCTTCTCTCCAATATGTCCAAGCCTTTGATGCCACAACATGGTCTTCTCTCCAGAGACCACTAGATTTTCTGCTCCATTTTCAGGAACCAAAGAACTATTGCACCCGTCAACAACAGTGCTACCTTGCAGCTTGTACAGAGTTCCAATCCGAACCCCCCGCATCAATACCAGTGCTCCTCGAAACATCTTGCAGGTATCCTTCTCGAACACTGTCTTTACACCTGCATCATCCAACTTGCTTACAGAAATCAGATTTCTGGCCAACGCAGGAATATCCAGAACACCCGGAAGGGTTCTAACCCTTCCACCTTGCAACTTCAACTTTACTTTTCCGCGACCAATGATTCTAGCCTTCCTATCATCTCCTAAGAAGACATCACCACCATCGTATCTCTCATACTCGCAGAACCACTCTCTATGGGGAGTGAAGTGAAAGGATGCACCTGAGTCAATCAACCATGCCTCATGATCTACATGTGTACTTGAAGAAGCCAAGTACACATCCCCACCTTCATCTGAGGTTGTTTTTGCCTCTGCAGAAGGAGCATCATCAGATCCCTTTCCTTTATCAGGAGCTTTAGATTTACACTCCCTTTTGAAGTGCCCTTCCTTTCCACATTTCCAGCACACCACCTTTGTAGGTTTTCCTAGAGATTTAGATCTCCCTCTAGATTTAGATCTCCCACTTGATGACTTATCTTTGTTTCTGTTCTGGGACCGTCCTCGTACAGACAAGGCATCACCATTCTGGTTGTCCATATTTTTCCGTCTCATCTCCTCCGTCAGCAAGGCTGAGACTATTTCATCAAACTGCAAAGCAGTTGCATTGCTACCTATTGCATAACCAGACTATCCCACGAGTCTGGTAGAGAACACAACAAACTGATGCACTTATCTTCATCTGAAATTTTAATATCAATAGATAATAACTGACTTACCAGAGTATTAAATGCATTCAGATGCTCTGTCACTGAGTCTCCATCTTTCATCCTTAGGTTATACATCTTTTTCCGCAGGAACAGTTTATTCACCAGAGACTTAGATTGGTACAAAGTCCCTAACTTGTCCCACAAAGCCTTCGCCATAGCTTCCCCTGATACATTCAGCAATACTGATTCTGAGACACACAATCGTATTGTGCTCTTTGCCTTCCGATCCAACTTCTTCCATTCTTCATCGGTCACTCCCGTTGATTTAGTACCCGGATCTACCGCGATCCACTGATCTTTATCCACCAACAGATCCTCCATCTTGAGTTTCCCCAACTCAAAGCTCTGACCATTGAACTTCTCAATCTCTATCTTTCCGCTGCTCGCCATCTTCTTTCACCACCAGAATCGATCTCGCAGATCTCCCACTGAACAGGGTCTACCACAGGCCCGAGCGAAACCCCTCAACAACAAAGGCGTCTGCTTGAAGCCAAACAGCTTTGATACCAGATGTAGGTTTTAACCCCGTACAGAAATTACCTGCATACGAATTCTAAATCACAAGAAAAATAAAAATGCGAGAGCATAACACATAAAACAGATATACACAGAGATTTCCCACTGGATCTCAAAACCGAGACTACGAGCTTGATTTTTCGCTATATTGCTTTCAATGTTACAATACATATTTATACATGCCGAAGCATCCAATACCATGGACCGAAAACCATTGCGTCCAAAACCATGGACCGAAAACCATAGGTAGGTTTTCCCAACCTAATATAGGGTCCAATTTTTTTTTTTTCTTGGGGCGCTGCCCCGAACCCCATAGAGGGGGGCTACCCACTCCCCTCAAACCCCCCGGACAGGGGGGGCTGCCGCCCCCCTGTGACCCCCCCGCTGCGCAATCACTGCATTGAAGGGGGGGCTTCGCCCCCCCTCTAACTCCCCGGTTCACTACGTAGGTTAGTCGTGGAAAGAATATAACACAACCCAACAAGGAAATAAGGAAATAGGTTCAAGGGTTGCTAGAAAAGGGATTGATAAGGGAGAGCTTGAGTCTGTGCATTGTTCCTATGGTACTTAATAAAAAAAAATATGGATAATGGATGGATGAGATGATGGACTATTTCAGCGGGGAAAACTACTTTTCAAAGGCTTATTTGAAGAGTGGTTACCATCATATCTTGATCAGAGAAGGGGATGAGTGGAAGACAACTTTCAAGACCAATAACAAACTATATGAATGAATGGTCATTCCATTTGAATTGACAAATTCAATAGGTACCTTCATGCATTGATGAATGAAGTCTTGAAGGAGTTCATTTGTAAGTTTGTTATTGTATATTTAGATCATATTTTTATTTCCATCCGAACAAAGGAAGAAATGTTTAGGCATGTAAGGTATGTTCTGGGAAAGTTACAGGAAGAGAAGTAGTTGATTAATCTAAAGAAGTGTACTTTCATGAGGTTTGAGTTGGTATACTTAGGCTTTGTCATTTCAAAGGATGGGCTGAAAATGGATCCAACGAAAATAGAAGAAATTATAAGTTGCCCTTCACCCATGAAATTTTTTGAAGTTAGGAGTTTTCATGGTTTAGCTAGCTTCCATTGGAATTTCATCAAGCATTTCAGTGGTATTTGTGCACCCATCCTTGAAACAATTAAGAAAGACAAAAAACCATTTTGTTGGACAACAACGACAAATAAAAGTTTCCATCTCTTAATGATCTAGGTGAATATTGGTGACCACTCACCTATCCCACCTAGACCTCCATTTGGTTTCATCAGTTTCCTTGATTATAGTAGCATTTATAATTTTTAGCATTTTTTCAGGTCTTGAATTTCTAGAGTTGTTTTAACTCCCTAAATGGATTTTTTTGAGGTACGCCATAGTTGATAGCTATAGGCCGGGGTCTTCCACAAACCCTATAGTACCCAGAGAAATATTTCTAATGAGGTATCGTACGTGACAAATAAGGATCATATGACCAAGTTACGACCCTCAGAAGTTGGCTTCCCAATTAACCCAATGGGGCTCACAAAATCTTGGCATTCCATCTCCTAGGGTTAGGTTTTTGGTTGTTTAGGGTTTCCCTTTGTTGTTCAATGATAAAACGGCTCTTGAGCCTTATTGAAACATATTTCGGAGGCATGTATCTTCCACATCTCTTTTCAGAAATAAGCTACCATCGCCCGAGCTAGTTTATTTCCATTTTATATCATATTTTAGTTCTTTGATGCTAATGAAATGAAGTTTTATTTCTACCGCATCTCTATTTTTATGTTTATATCTATGTTTTTTTTTGTTACTGCACAAGTCTAGATCAATGGTATTAGAGAGGTATTCTCTTTCTCTATTTTTTCGATGTATCCAATGTGGTTAGGGTTGAACTGGTTGAACCTTTGCAAGGAAAACCTTGCAAAACCCAAAGGCCTCCCATGGAGGAAGAAAAGGGAGATAAGCGAGACAAAAAGCCTTTCAAAATATTGATTGAAGAAGCCCTCAAGTGACAAAGGAACGCGATGATGCACAAATTTGTCGAGATCCTTCTTTGATTAATCAAGAAAATATTACTTTTGCACTCCTCAAAGTCGCCCCCCATGTCAAGGATTGGTGGGAAACCTACTATGAACAAAAGGACAAGAGAGAACCCTCTTTATTTTTATTTTTATTTTTATTTATTTATTTATTTTTTTCAGCTGCACCCACTTTTAAATTTTTCCAAGATGCTATCAATGAATAGTATTAGCCTATCAATAGCTATGAATATAAATACATAAAGTGAACCACACTGTGGTAGGGAAGGGACTAATACATGACGAAGGTCAAAGATATTTTTCATACCCTTCACATGAAGTTGGGTATTAAGGATTTTGAGCAGAATTTGGTACTCAAGTACTGTGACTGTCTACACAAGTACATCCATGATGAGATGGGGTTCTTGGATATCTTCTCGTTTGGTTTCACCCATCAATACATTGTCAATATCAAGCATAATGTTAAGCAAAAGAAGCTAGAATTTGGATCTATGAATTCGAAGCAAGGGAAAGGCACCCCCGAACCACTAAACAAAGGCGAAATCCAAGGCAGGGTCATCCAGGACAACCCGTTGAAGCTACAAGAAAAGAACAACACCAGAAAGACAAAGAAGGACATAGGAAAATGGTGTGAGTTCCATAAGAGCACCACTCACAACAAAAGTGAGTGTTGAGCCAAGATGTCACTAGTGGCCGAGTTGAAGGCTTCCAAATCAGATGCATGTTTTGACTTTGAGTCAGAATCAACAAGGGGAATGACCAAGGGAAGCTGGTTATTGCTACAGATACCAGTGCCACCATTGCCACCACCAAGATCCATAGGATTGAGCCCAAAGATCCAGAGGAGGGGGAGTGTCTCTTCTAGTCACATATGTGGGTGAAGGGTTCTCTGCTACAATTCATTTTTGATGGAGGGAGACAAAAGAAGATCATTTTAGTAGAGGTCATGAAGTGGTTGGCCCTATAGACCACACCACACTCATAGTCATACACCATTGGGTGGCTTCACCAAGGACAAGATCTTTGTATCAGCCATGAGTTTCACCTTCCCTACAACATTAAGCCCTTCACAGATGAGGTACTGTGTGATGTTTCTCCTCTTGAAGTTTGTCATGTATTATTAGGACAATCATACTTATGGAAGAGTAATGTTGTGTATGAGTCTAGGCCTCGCATTGTTATTATTAATTTGGGAAATAAAATATATAAGATACCGAAGGTAGCACCACCTACCGCCATCTCTTTGATCTCTATGAAGCAATGCAGTAAGATCATTACCCAGGTTGGGAATTTTTTATTCATTATGATTCACCCTCAGAGCAAGAAGAATATTGTGGCCACATCCACGACCTCCAGACAGGGATTCTCTGCATAAGCAGCAGATGGACAAGGTCACAGAGGATTACATGGACATCTTCACCTCACCCACAGGGGTACCCCTACACTGCTAGGTCAAGCATTCCATTGATATGACCCCCAACACCATGCTACTTCACAGACCAATCTATTAAATATCTATTCTTGAGAATGTTGAAATAAAGATGCATATTCAAGATTTGTTGCAGAAAGGGCGCATTAGGCTAAGTTCATCACCATGTGGGAGCCCGATCGTGTTGGTATAAAAGAAGGACTAGACCTAGAGGCTATGTATTGACTATTAGGTGTTGAATAAGATCACTTCCGAGAATAGGTATCCAATTCCCCCAGATTGATGACCTTGAAGACTAGCTCAAGGGGGGAATATTTGAGCAAGATTGGCTTAAGGTATGGTTATCACCAAGTACCAATCGAACCCTATAATGTGCGGAATATTGTCTTTAAATCCAAGGAGGGCCTTTTCAAATGGTTGGTCATGCCTTTCAGGTTGATGAATTCCCCCGCAACTTTCATGAGGTTGATGGATGACATATTATGTACCTTCACCAAATCATTCATGGTAGTGTATTTAGACGACATCCTGATCTTCAACTAGATTTGGGAAGAGCACCTTCACCATATTTGACAGGTCCTCCAAACCCTGCGTCAACATAAATTTTATTCCATTTTGGAGAAATTAACTTTTGGTATGACCCAGGTTCAATATCTAGGGTATATTATTGATGAGAAGGGTGTGCATGTGGACCTAGACAAGATACAAGTTATTCGAGATTGGCTAGCTCGAACCACTCTAATAGAGCTTTGTAGCTTTCTGGGTCTTTCCAATTTCTATCGCATGTTTGTGTTGGGTTTCTCTCATATCACTTGGGCTTTGAGTCAAGTCACCAAGGGCAGAGTGAAAGAAAATTTCTCTTGGTCTCAATCCCAATAGAAGGTGTTTTCTGATTTGAAGCATTTCCTTTTCTCTGCACTAGTGTTCACATTACCAAACCTGCAACAACCATTTGAGATTGAGACAAATGCCTCTGACTATGTTATTGGTGTAGTTCTTACTCAGCAGGGGCATACACTGGCATATCATAGTGAGACACTTTAAGGCACAGTCTAAAAGTATCCCAGCTATGACAAAGAGATGTATTCCATTGTACAAGATTGCTGACAATGGAAGCATTACATTATATGGGAGGAAACGTTCATCCACATAGACCACCAACCCCTGCAATTCATGCAGGCACAAGGAAAGTTGTAGAATGATCCCCATCATAAATGGTCCACATACCTACAACAATTCCATTTTAACATTAAGTACAAGAAGGGAAACACCAATAATGTTGTAGGCTACCTCAGCCGATCGTCAGTCATGGTGCTGACCACTCTGCTCGACTCTTATGGAAAAGAGACTTCAAAATGACCACATATTTACAAGAGTGATCCATAATTCAGTACCACATACCAGATACTCCTGGAAGGTAAGAAGGTTCTAGAGACTCACCTCCAAGAAGTGCTATTATGCCACCTAGCACACCTATGTGTACCTTCAAGTGAGCATGCAAATATGATTTGGGAAGCACACTATAGTCGAGTCGCTAGAAATTTTGGGGTACAAAATATAGTGGCACTAATGCAGAAATATTTTTATTGGCCAAACCTTCGACAGGATGATGGGAAGTACTTCAAATCCTACACTGCCTGCGCAATTTCCAAACCTATAATCAAGTATCAAGACCTATATTCTCCTATACCTACTCTTAATTAGCCCTGAGAATCCATATCCATGGATTACATGTCGGGCCTTCCTTCTACCAAGAGTCAAAATGATTGTGTTTTCGTGGTCATCGACATATTCTCTAAGATGGCCATTTTGGTGGCTTGCAAGAAGTGTATCTCATCAAAAGCCACTGCCAAAATCTTCTTTGAACGAGTATTGGTACACTTTTGGATCCCGAAGTCCATTATCTCATGTTGGGACAATGGTTCCTAGATTCATTCTAGTTAAGCATTTGGTTGTTGTTGCATACAAGGCTCACTAAGTTCACGACCTTTCACCCCCAAACTGATGCCCAAATAGAGGTCGTTAATAGGATTATCGTGCACAACCTGCTCATGTAAAACTCGAAGCACCCACATAGATGGAATGAGACCCTCCTATATATCCAACACAACTACAACAGGGCTATCCATAGCTCAACTGGCCACAACCCCTTTTAGGTGGGATTGCGATTCCAACCACTATGTCCCATTGATGTTGCCATACCATTTGTATCTAGTCAGAGAAATTTGGCTCATGCCTAGTCCAAATATGATAGGGCTAACAACTTCATTGAGAACATTAAACACATTTGTCAATAGGTCCATGATATATTGGAAAGATAAAATGAAAAGTACAAGTGACCTCATGATCAATATCGGGTGTCACACAAGTTCTAGGTGGGCGAAAAAGTTTGGTTACATTTGTAGAAGGAGCACCTCATTGGGACACACCACAAGCTTCACCCACTATGATATGGGTCTTATTCAATCACTAAGGCTATATAAGACAATGATTTAGAGCTCAAAATTCCACGATTCCTTGGTCTGCACCCAGTATTCAATGTAGATCGACTGTTGCCATACTTTTTCCCCATTATTGGATTCATCCCGCATTTCTAAGTAGTTGACACTAGTAGAGGTAAACTCAAGTTGTATTGAACAAGACACAACTAGTAGGATCATGGACACATAGATCAAGAACACTCACTCACAGAGGATCCATCTATATCAAGTTGTCAAAGCAGGCCATCTCCTTTATTAGGGAAAGTGGCTCACCAGGGACCAGGTTCAACAGAAATTTCCTCACCTCGTGGAGGTTTTGTAAGAAATGGGGACCATTTCTTCCTAAGGGGGAGAGGATTGATATAGGTGGATATTGGGGGCTGCCTGCCTATTCCACCTAGACCTCTAGTTGGTTTCATCAGTTTCCTTGATTATTGCAACATTTACTATTTTTAGCATTTTTTCGGGTCGTGAACTTTCAAAGCTATTTTGACCCCATAAAAAACGTTATTTGAGGTCTTTCATAATCCCATAGCCATATGAAAGGGTTTGCTATAAATCCTATAGTACTCAGAGAGATATTTCTAACAGGGTATCATACGTGCCAAACAAAGATCATATGACCAAGTTATGACTTCGGGAAGTTGGCTACCCAACTAACCCAAATGGGGCCCAAAACCTCTTGGCATTCCATCTCCCAGAGTTAGGTTTTTGGTTGTTGAGGGTTTCCCTTTGTTATTTAATAATAAAAATTCCCTTGAGCCTCATTTTAACATAAATTATAAGCATGTAGCTGCCACATCTCTTCTTAGAGATAAGATACCATTGCTTAAGGCAATTTATTTCCATTCTATATGTAAGCATATTTAAGTTCTTTGATGTTAATGGAATGAAGTTTTATTTCTATTGCATCTCCATGTTTATGTTTATATCTACGTTCTATTGCATTCTTGCATAAGTTTGGATCATTTGAATAAAAATATCACTGAGAAGTCAGTGTTGAAGCTACCTGACTTCAACCAGCTTTTCCAAGTTAGATGTGATGCTAGTGGTACAACTCTACATTAGAGTATATATTGCAACAACAGAAGTTGAAATATATGCATTCCAAGTGGGTGGAATCCCTATATAGTTTCACCTTTGTTCTGAAACATGCAAATGAATAAGAGAACAATGTAGCAAAATATTTGAGCAGGACGAGCTTGATCATGCAAGTGTGCCATGTGCAAATTTCAGGCTTTGATTATATGAAGGACTTGTACGAGGATGACATTGATTTTCAAGAAGCCTTTGAAGCATGCAGGAACCCCATGAGCATAGATAGAAATCCATGGAGGGAGTTTATGTTGCAAGATGTTTTGTTGTTCAAGAAAAGTGAATTATGAATCCCTCATTGTTTAATGAGAGAGAATTTGATGCAAGAGAATAACAATGGAGGATTGGAAAGTCATTTTGGTGTGGACAAGACACTTGGACAGCTAAAACACTTCTACTTTTGGCTAAAGATGAGAGACGATGTGCAGAAATATGTAGACAAATGCAAAGTATGTCAACACGTGAAAGGAAGGAGTTAGAATGTTGGAGTATATACTCCTTTGCCAATTCCTAGAAGACCATGGGACTTAGAGAGTATCGACTTTTTTTCAGGTTTACCGAGGGTGCAACAAGGTAAGGATTCTATACTTGTATTTGTGGACAGGTTTACAAACATGGCTCAATTTATTTGATGTTGTAAGACTAGTGATGCTACACATGTGGTTTGATTTTTTCTCAATGAGTTTGTTTGATTGCATGCCTTACCAAGGAGTATAATCTCTGACAGAGACGCCAGTTTCACAAGACATTTTTGGAGGAATTTGTGGAAGAATCTTGGAAAACAATTAATCTTCAACTCAGTTTATCATCCACAATCTGATGGGAAAATTAAAGTTGTGAATGAGAGTCTCAGAAACATATTGAGGAGCCTTATAGGAGAGCATCCTAAGCAGTGGGTTTGTGTATTAGTTGAAGCTGAGTTTGCATACAACGATTCACCGAGTAGGGGAACCGGGAAGAGTCTATTTTAGATATTCTATGGAATGCATCCTAGAGTAATTTGTGAGCAAAGATATTTGGGAAAACTTGCACAAAGGAGTGTTGATGGGGAGGATTTTGCAGCAACAGTAAGTGACTTACATGAGGAGGTTAAATAGAATATACAAGGCAATAGACACAAGTACAAACAAAGAGCATATTTGAGAAGATGAGAGGTAAATTTTAAGGTAGGAGACATGGTCTTAGCACACCCGAGGAAAGAAATATTCTCAAGAGGGGAATATAACAAACTCAAGAGGAATAAAACCAGACCCTACAAAATACTCAGAAAGATTTATGCGAATTCTTATGAAATATAACTACCTATGGG
Organism: Pinus taeda; assembly: GCA_000404065.3. Lineage (NCBI taxonomy): Eukaryota > Viridiplantae > Streptophyta > Pinopsida > Pinales > Pinaceae > Pinus > Pinus taeda. The sequence continues at coordinate 195,395 of APFE031555762.1, forward strand.
CATATGTATTTCACCTATCTTCAATGTGACTGATTTCTACCCCTATCAAGATGATGATGAAAGTTCCACTACAACAAATGAGAGTAGTGGAGAAGTCAATAAGAAGAGTTCGATGAAGCAGATGCCTATGGCAGGGAAAGAGGAAGCTAAAAGGATTTTGGACACCAAAATTGCAAATCACACCAAGGGAAAAGAGTATCTAGAGTTTTTGGTGAAGTGTAAGGACATATGATGGAGGAATCTACATGGATGAGTGGTGAAACTCTACAAAAGGAAGGTTACTCTATATATGACCTTATGAGTAAGAGCTCATGAATTCTCCCTCCTAGGGAGTCTAATGCAAGAGAATTAGGCTAAGTTCGTGACGAAGAGATGGAGGGGGCATGAAAATGTGGTCGATCGGCTACATGTCAAGTTGGAAAACAGATTAATTTTCCTTTGAAAATTATTTTACACATTTAATGTAAATGTAGAGTTTGAATAAGTTTTAGAGTCTAGGAAATGAAGAGAAATTTTTGTTGTGTCTTTTCGGTTGTCATCAATTAGAGAGATGGGGAAGCAGATCAATTGGCATGGTTGTGCATAAAATGAGTATCAATTGGAGAGAAGAGGAGCTTCTTCTCCTGCCTCCAAGTCTATACATGTGAAATTAATAAAATAAATATGCATCACATTCATTCCATAACTCTCTGTGTTATTACCTCTCAATTTGAATTGTATGTACATTTGATTTGATTCTAGAATCCATGTGAACAAGGCCTGTAGAATTATGTGCTTGTAGATATTAAATTTATGAGTTGTGGTTGTTCGGCATACTTGTTAAAGTTATCCCAAACCATATTTTGCAGTGCCTCTATTTTGCAGGCAATAACACATTTGTTTTTATTTGAGTGTGCCCATTGATTTGATGAGAGGATGCTGGACACGAAAGAGGTAGGAGGAGATAGTTCTTTGAGTAGGACAATACGAATAACCTTAGTAACTAGAGCATGGGATAGAGCCTTTGGTCTGGGCGTGATCACGGTTTTGTTGGGAGCATGAGTGTAACCATCAATAAGGGATATGAGGGAGGCCATTCCTAACCATAGAGGATGTGCTCAGATGGTGGAAAGTCAAGTCTATATAGAGCACAAGTCGTTCTTCATTCCAAGAGCCGAAAATAGAATTTATGGAAGCTCCAAGAAAATGTTTCATAGTGCCTACAAGTTTTAAAAAAAGTCGCTATGAAAATATTTCTCATTGCACATAAACAATATTCTCCAGGTTGAATTTCATCTAGGTTTTTTGCTTTCAGTTAGTCTTGTCCCATCAAACCATATTTTCAAATTCTTCCTTCTTATTAGACAAATAGATAAACAGGTTAGAATACTGACTTGATACAATATTTTTCTTCCTGGGAATCAATAACTAAGTACTTGGCTCCTCCCAACCATGATATTTATACACATCTAAGTCCCCCTCGAGCTACCAGGGTTGCAATTCTCATTTCTTTATTTTCTACTACTTCCTTCTCTTCACTCTCTCCAATTCTACTCTCATAATAATGAGATAAAAGCCAAGTAAAGACAATAGATATTTCCCCCATTTACCACTCTTCTGGTGGTTAATAAATGGCTCCACGTCACCAATAAGTTGCATGTAGTTGTCTGCTCATTTATGAGCTTTTGTTTCCAACTTTTGAGGACAACTCCCTATCTTTTGGGAACAAATTAATTGGCCAATATCATATTTTTTCTCAACTAAATATAATCATCTAGATTATATGCCTAGGACTTATTGATGGGTAATAACACTTCCAAAATAATTGCAAACGTTTTCTCTTTCAACCATTTGTACTCAACAATTAATTTCTGGGATTCCTTTACTTACAAAAATAAAATATAATAAACACAAATTTACAATCAACTATTATTAGCAATAAATTACTGATAATTTAAAATGTTCAATTTGTATTTAAAACTAAAACCATTAACAAGGGACACATCTATGTACTTTAAGTACATAAACACATTAAGTTAGGGGATATCACATCCTCCCCTGCTTGAATTTGACATAGTCCCGATGTTAGTTATAGCCAATCCAATTGTCACTTTTTTCCAGGTTTATTCAAGCATCCTCCAAAAATATCCATTGCCAAGATGTCATCCTAACAAGCATGCTACTTTAGGACTATTCAAGCTTTTTACTAGGGTTAGAATGAATTTCCTCCAGTTTAGAATGTGTACAATATTCTACATGTACTTATACCTGTATGATATTCCCACCAATAATGTGAGTTGGGTCACATGCATAATTATTTAAGAGGAAAATATGAAATAATTTACAAATTTTTTTATATGTTTGCTAGAGAAGCAAGTTTTTTTTTTTCACTACTGGTTCACGGATACCCATGGTTAGTGGGTCCGCTACGTCCAGGATTAAACAACTTTAGGGTGGACCCCACTCGAAGGGGGTCACACCCCTTGGCCTATTTACTGACCTGACCCTAAGAGCTTTCGGGTTTCGACCCTGTGACCTCCCATTGGCGAGGCCCTGGCTTGACTGATTGAGCTAACCCTTGGGGCTCTAGAGAAGCAAGTTGTTAAGCGACTAGTACAATTTTGCTAAAATCTCAACATGTCTTTAATATCTAAATGATAGCTTGACACAATTTACAAATCTAAGTGTTATTTTCTTTTGGTTTTAGTTTTCAGTTTATATGATCATCAACCTTGAATGCCTTCATAATTATTTTCAAACCATCTTAACTCCTATGATGCTTTTCATTTATTTCCAAATTCCATTTCACTTGCTTAACTACCTTCTTCCATCTTTCTTACACATCTAAACCCAATGTCGATCTATCTTTAGGGTGGTTCCACACAAAGATACATTACATTTCTTTCCATACACCACCTTGAAAAGGCTCATTCTTAATGAAGTATGATACCTAATTTTGTACATCAGCAGATCTTTGATTATATAATAAAGAAAATTTATCCTCTTCTTTAGCTGATAAATAATAATTTTTGCCCTTTTTTGTGTATCATTCTTTTCTAACTTTTGATAGAATCTAACAAGAAAATAAATTGGGTGACTTAGATTTTAGACTGTCCTTTCTAGATTACTCCAATATCAATAGATGATTTTTCCATTTTCATCTTAAAAAGGGGCTGCTATAACATGGAAATTTTGAATACTTCTAATTGTGTTCTCTTTTCAAACAGGGTGAAGGGTTGTTTACACTGCTCCTTTCTACTCAAAAGTGACATATTTGTTTAAGAGCCAGTCCACATGATATTTTATTACAATTCCACAACATACATATACACTTTGTCTAGGATGAATTTTCTAGTGGTTTTAGTTCAAAAGTTGTCTTACCTTATCTAGATCCACCCTTCTTCTATAATGATGTGGTAATAACATGGACAAGTAATTTCGCTCAAAGTTTTATAAGCACCCTTCTGGGTTGATGCATTAACTTCAAATGTTGAATATAGTTATCATATGTTGGATATAAAACTCAATCATCCAAAATATTTTTTAGGAATTTTAAGATGGAGTACATAAATATATCGGTCACATTTTAGTAGAAAGTTACAAGATATCAACACATCTAAATGACATGATTTTATAGTTAATTTCTCCTAATTTAATTTCAAATTTGCATTGATCCTATTTATAACAAGAAAAGTCATCTATAAGAGGAAAAATTTTCACAAACTACATGCTCCAAGAATTATCTACATGTAGCAGAAAGAAAGAAAAAAAGATCTTATCTCTCTAATTGTAACTTTATCCCTATAATTAATTGTAGATTCCATTTTTTCTTTTATTTTAAGAACTCATGAATCAAACTTTTCCATTCATCGATCTCTAAGGACTAAGGACTTGTTGTATATAATTCGTAGCTATTAATCTCATTTCACACCTACCCTTTCAGTGGTGTAATGAACATTTGTGTTCATGATCTATTTATTTGGTATCAAGTAGAAGACTAAAATATAGCTCACCCATTTTTAAGGAATTTTATTTGGTATCCCTATATGACTTACACAAAAAATTTGGTACCTTCCCAAAATAATGCATGAAATGTCCATTTGTGTAAGATCATCATTAATTAGCACCCTTAATTAGAATTATTTGTAATTTCCATTATACTTTGTTAACAAACTAGTTTTAAACATCCTAAAAGATGACTATTTTTTTATGTCATCATTCATTTCTCAGTAGTGTGTATCTTGTCAATCCTAGTCCTCCCTTACTTTTAAGTAGTCATCTTTTTAAAAATATGTACTCAATATTCACAACTAACAAAATAATTATTTATTTACATTACAGGTCTATAATGTATCCATTCATTCTTGAATTTCTTACAAAACTACCTGCAGTCATAGAGTACCACTAACATTAATTAATTTTCCTAGAATTTGACCATTCAAACCTTTCCATCTTATACCATTTCTGAATAATTCATACAAGGTAAACTAATATATATCTATAAAACATAACCATTATGAAATGGAAATAATTGAGAAACCTCTCTTTTATATGTTGGCATTCTTCTATGTTTTTTTTACAACTTTATACTTTTAGGGAAAATTTTATTTTGTTAAATGCAAACGTAGCCCTGGATGCTAGAACAATTTTCTTTTCATCTTAGGCTCCACATGGATGATCTCTATGATTGTGTGTGACTTGACCAGTTTGATAGGTTTGGAAAGAAAACCAAACAAAGTGGATCCTCTCTTTCGTAAACTGAATGAATAACAAAAGTAGAGGGACATTACTAGTATTGCACCATCCTAATTAACTTAATTCAACCCTAATTCACTTCTAAGAAAGTGCGCCCAAGGTGCTTTCAGAAGTTTCCTAGAATAGAGAGCCTCACTCCTAGACTAATGCACACTAGTCTAAAACTGGAGACTATAAGATACCTTTGGAGAGTATGATGATACTTTTATAATTACTTTTTATGGAAATAGTATAGATTCCCTTAATATATTACTTTGACTTCATAATCTCTTTGGAATAATGAATTCTAGATAATTTTCATGATGACTTAATTTATAATATTTTTTTTTTCATACTTCTTTATTTATCTACCATTCCTCTCTAATGAGGTATCTAGGTTAAAATTCTTGTTTAGGATTATAACGTATGTATCCATTTCCATTTGTGTTTTTACTTAAATGAATTTTAGGCCTCTTAAATATCTTCTTACTTATCTAGGTATTTTTTTGAATGGTTAGCTTAAAGATTTAACATCTTCTTCACTTAACATTTGTTTGAAACTTATATTTTTACACTTGTACATAAGGTTTGTTTGGTTTTCTTAGGCTCATTTCTTTCCATCCTTATACATTGTGTTTTCAAATATATATATAATATATATATATATAATATATATAAATATTTCTTTTAAAGTAGGGTATACTCAACCCTTATAGTTTTTTTTTCATGATGACACCAGGACAAATGCATATATGGATATCCTTCTTTTGTTAATTTTTTTATGTAAACTTGTTTTCATTCACATCTAAATATATAGTAGTAACTTGTCATTAATCATCACTTTGTATCATCAGTTTTTCCTCCACCACCCACAACTCAGTATTATGCTCCTCACCTTCCCTAGGCGATTCTACAATAAGCTATCCATTATTTTCTTCAACAATATTTGACTTCATATAATTATTAATTATATTGCCAACCATTGTATCGAAGTTAATTGAAGGATTATCAAACTGAAACTAAGTCTCCTATACATATCAACACATTTTATACATATAATATGATTTTTATTAAAAAGGTAACAAATATTAATGTATGTTGAATTATGATATTTACATATTACATATGTCTATGTGGATAAACCAAAGGGTATGAAAAAATGATAGTGGTAATCTTGGCAGTTGAAGATTTAGACATAAAATAAGTAATATATCCAAAACTTTTTTGTAAGGTGATAATGACAATGTATATATAAATTAAGTAATTCTTATTTAAGGTATAGTTCAATAGAACTTAGTGATTAATGTTTTCATTATTAAAAATAAGGGTTTATATTTTTAGGCATAGATCATTTTGTTAAGAGATTGAAAGCACTACCACTAATAATATAGAAATATCCATAATAACGTCTTAATCAGATAACATAATAACACCCTTAATGAGAGATAATTTAGGGTAGACATAATATTGTAATTGCTTTTCAACATTCACCAAGCTCTTATATTTTTGTTCCACGTTGGTTGTCTACCTTTTATTTCTTGAGTTGGTGATGCTTGCATTAGTGTTTTAGTTAGATTGTATTGTACTCTAGAGATGACATAATTTTTGTGACCCTTCCTATATTAGAAGTTCCTTAGAGGCATAATGCCTCTGTTGTACAAATTTTTTTATTTGTCTTTAATTTTCTTAGAGGATTTTTCCAAAATCCTTTAGTACATTATTTCCCGAACTATGTTCATGAATACTTAATTTTTTTTTATAATATAATTTTTTTTAATTAAATAATTCTTCATATATTTTCTTGTGAATTAGTCATTATAAATTTTTTTATGTTCTCGACATTGTTTTGATTTCCACTCTTCGTATAGAAATAATAACTTGTATAAGTTTATTTCTTAGTCAATCTACTCTTTATGTAATGTGTTCATGACATATATAACTATTTTAGTTTTTTTTAGGAACCAAAAGAGGCCCTATTTTTTAAGTACAACTCTGGTACCACTTATAAAGACCCTCACTGATACACACATTTTTTTTTAATGATAATAACCATAAAAATGTTGAGAAATACTTATGTTTACTTGATGACACCTTCTTCTCCCAGTAGTTCTTTATTTGTTCAATCTAAATAACTAGTTACCCTAAAATAAGAATATAAGGCTAACTTTCATCTAAAATATCCTACTTAATACCATCTCACATTTTTCTTGATGTATTTTCATATAAATGACTATTTATTCATTTATTCTCATTTACCTAATGGGTGTACTTAAAGGTGGATATACATATACATATACATATATATAGATATAACGCTTCTTTTATTTTATATAGAAAATAACTCTATTCCAACCTTTGAACATCATGCATTTGAATAAGGAATAATACTTGTAAACATATGGTTTAACCACATTATCTACTTTGGAGTAAAATGTAGACCTTACTCTACCTTGAATTGCTGAATGGGAATGATATTACGCTTTAGTTGTGTATGAGTAAAGTGTTTACCTAACTCTATTTTCTTATTATTAGAAAGTCTCCACTTATAGTATATTGACTTCTTGTTATGTTCAACGTATTATTACATCTCTTTGTAATGCATTATCAAAGACTTGGCCATATGTATGATGCAACTTCTATAAATAACAATGAATGTGGTATTATTATTTTGTATACACCTTTATTAGCATATATTGTTGGATTCACTTATGTTGTTAATTCTAGATGGTTCTACCCTATGTGTGGAGTTAGTTCTTGCTACTAGGTATGGCTCGTTGACCCAATCACTTCAACAATTGAGATTGATTGTTAGTAATCGATGACAAAGGTTTCAGTGGCTAGGGTTTCAATGATTTTTCATTAACATTTGTCTATATTTTCTTTCTACCAATGTAATATTCCACCATATATTTAATAGGGCTTTTTTACTTCATGTTATGTTGTGTGGAATGGTATTTCATCACCTATGTATCAAATTTCATTGACGAGATATGTCTATTTAAATTGTTTTCTTGCTGCATTTGAATTCCTGATTTTCATTGTTGTAATACTACATTTAACACTTCTCATACTCATTATGTTGCAATTTTAATCAAGTGTTTTTCTTTCTAATGAAGATCACAGATAGTTGTTTGACAAACTTTCACTTATCATTTTCTATTTAAATTAATGGATAAATGTTTTTGGGTAAATTCTTGATGACCTACCAAGTCTATACCCCACAATCGGTACCTTAAAACACTAAGACTAATCTACAAGTCTTAATGATGAGACTCCAACCCTTCCTATCCCTCACTCTCTCATTAAAGATGTGTTTATATTAGTTATACATAACCAATGAAGGATTGGTTTCCAAAGTTTACCAAGCGCAAAGCTTCTGCAGGTTGATGTTGGAAAATTTAATTCTTGGAGGCCTTTCCCTGGTTATTTTTTCGAGTTTGATGACTCAAAAGAAAGTAGACACATAGGGCTACTTGACCCAACAATCAAATTTCGAAATGGGCTCCTAAAAGTTGATAAAAAAGCAAATCTTGAACTGATGCGACCCTTTTGTAGGCTGGTGTGACCTTTCTGTCTAGGGCACAACACTTCTGTTGTAGGCGCAACCCACTTCATGACCTTTCTAGCTAATGTGTGACCCTTTTGCTCCAAGCGCGACCCATGGCGCGACCTTTTTGTTCATGCACGACCCTTCTATTTTCTACTGCGACCCTTTTGTGATTGATGGTTTTTTGTTACAGAAATTTAATGGAGAGATTTTGAAAACAAGAGTCTTGCGAAGTAGCTCCTCAACATAGCTAGTGAATTAATCAACACTGTGGCTATAGCTGGCTGATCTCCAAGCTGTTCAACGATCCAAATATTTGTCTGTTAGAAACGTTTCATGCCAATTCATCCATTATCGACATTCGATTTGTTTGGAGGATAACACAATGCTAAAATTGATAACAAATAAAAGCTTAAATCCCTTCAACACTTTCACAGAAAGCATGTTGGCATAACAAGCATGATAAAAATGGACACCTTGGACTCAATTGTAACTGATTGCAACATTATGGAAAAACTTTGCCTCAAACCGTTCAACGATCAGATCACACAAAACTCTCTACAAATGTATGAAGTATGTGACCGACAGGAGAAACACAAAGTATGGATTAATTCATGATCCAAGAGATGTGTAACTAATATCAACATGATCATATACAACCCATAAACCTACAGATATATCACACATAAATAAACTGTGATTTCACAAACAGAGATAATTTCCAGAGATGCAAATAGATGCTATCTATAAATAGAATTCATATATATAGTATGCTAGCCCAAATTACATTGGTTGGCCTCTTATTGGTCTTTCTAGCTTTACTCAACCTCACTCTTCTCTCTCTCACACCTCTACCTCTACATGCCCCTTTAGGCTTACAATTATAGGAACAATTACATAGTTATGGATCATTCTGGTTCCTAGTTCTTCTCCATAGATCTCTCAACTAGTTCCTAAAATCTCTTAATGATCCCTTGAGGATCTCAACAATAGTTCTATATCTAAATTTTGTCTTTATGAGCAGATTATATCAAATCTCTCAATCCACTTTTAACTCAACTAATTTCCTATTCTAGCATCTCCTAATCTCCAAGATTTTTATGAGATCTTCACAAGTCTAACATCTCTCATATTCTCACATAGTTGAGAATATTTACATTTAAAATCTCACACACATATTTCTCACTCAAATTATTAAAAATATACAAAATTTCCTATTAATTAAAAAAAAAATATCCCCTAAATCAACCAAATATACAATGTTTTTCTTGAACAAAATGCTCCTGCATCAATTCCCCTTACTTTTACCCATATTTCTAGATTTCATCATTTGTTGTTTTATTAATTTTATGATTCACACTATTTTAGAATTTGTCAGAGTTGTGGAAAAGTTGATACCTTTCGGGAGTTCTTAGGGGTTTTATGGTTACCCAACAAAGTATTTATTTTTCTCTTAGAACCTAAACTTTCATTTTCGATTTTTGCATTTGGTTTTGATAACTACTTGGGAAAATTTTGTTTTTGATATTTCCTTTATATGGAGATTTTATCTCGTTAGGTATTCATGATCGCTTATTCAAGTAAATTCATATTTGTTTTAGTGAGTAGTTGCAAGAAGGGAATTTGCCCATTTTTGTTTGAATTTTAATATTATTAGTGTGTTTACTTTTTGGTTTCAACATCATTGTGTTTTTAATGTTAACAAACTCACCTAAATTCTTGTTTCTTTTTATTTCATATCATCACTTTATATTTGTGATGAGGATTTCTAATTTTTCTATTAAGGATTGCATTAGGTCTATTCTGGATTTTTATTCTTTTACGATAGCCCACTTCAGACCTCTATCGATTTAAATATTTAACATATAAATTTCTCTTTGTGTACTTCACAATGGATTACTTTTCATGTAAAATGGATTTCTCTTTATGTACTTCACAATGGATTATTATGTGTCAATAGATTCATATAAATCTCAAGTTTTAAACTCCCTTTCTCTTTGTACAGAGAGTACTAGGAATTACGACTTCCCTACTTCCTAATTTAATTTTTTCCTTCAATACTTCTTTTCGTGTTTATGTGTGGATATTACAATATACTATTTTTTCACAATCTATTTTATGTCTTTAAATTGATTTGTTCTCTTGTAAAGAATGAATTAATCATTTTCTTAGGTGGTCGGAGAAAAACTCAATCCTCTGGTTTCTGTTATACAAAGACGAAGTATTTCAAGTGATGACAACTTCCATAATTTAAATTTCTAAAACCTTAACCCTCTGGTTTCTGTTATAAAAGAACGTGATTGATGAAAGCTTCCATAATTTAAATTTCTAATGATGTCTTCTTTAGTTGATTTCTTGAACTCTGAAGGGTATTAGTTCTGATAGAACTAAAATAGTTTTTAACAAAACAAAAAAAATTTAAGCGTACATTCTACTTTGAATTAATATTTCTTTTTAATTTAAACATAAATTTCTTTTAATTTTTGTATATGAAACCTTTCCAAGTGGATTTATATTTCTCCATTTATATTTAATATGTATATTGGTTATGTAAATTTTTTTACTAGTCATTACATTGATGATTTTATAGACGTGGTTACATATTTTTATGGTAAATTTTCTTATATGGTGTCACTATACATTCAAATACTATGTTTGTTCATTCTGAATATTTGTTTCGTTATATAGCCACTATGTAACTTTAGTAGTTGTTTAAAATTCCTTCTAGTATCTTAGTTCTACTTACTTATTTCGAAATAAAAGACTTTCATATATATATAAACATTGATCTTTATATATTTTTTCGTCTTGTCCTTTCTAAAATACGAAAGAAATATAAAAGCATCTTTTTTGAATTCTTGAATTCCTCTTTCCTTATAAAATAAAGGCTAATTCTTTTGAATTTTTACCTTTGCATCTAATATAGATAACCCCATATATATATATATATATATATATATATATATATATATATTATATATAATATATATGATCTCACTCATAATTTTATACTTTGTTCAACCACTTCATACATCTTTTATATTTTTTTGTTCAATTCTAATATCTCAATATATTAATTGTGTTGAAAGACACTCTAACAATATTGCAATGTAATGTTTAAAATTTTGACTTGGTCGAAATAAAATAGAATTAAAAGTAAAATAAAAAAAAACCTAAAATTATTGATTAAAATAAAATTGAAATAAAATAGTTAGAGAAATAATGTTTGGAAATTAAGTTTATATTATTCCATAAGGTATGTATGCGTGCACACACACACATAGTTTTACATTAAGATATTACTCTAATATATAGAGTTTCTCATATCTACCTAATTCCTAGTTTAGGAGGAGAGGTTGAGAGATTTTCTCGACCAGTGACCAACAACTCACAAACCAACTTCTCAGATATAGAATGTAAGAATTAACTCCAAGCCCCCCCTTAATTCTTACATTACATAAATTATTAAAACCACCCATAAACAAAAAATACACAATCATTCTTTAAATGGTTTACAACTTCTAGATCAGCATGGGCTCCATCAAGTTGCCTCATGACCCTCGTAAAGGTGTAGTCATCAAGTTGGATTCCTGAGTTCCAATCCTGATATCTCAAATCACGAATCTCCCAAAGTCAATTACTAAACAATGTCCCAAGTTTTTGCATAACCTCATGAGAAGACCACTCCCTTGTCTTTAGCAAATGAGGGATTCTTCCCTAGATCCACAACTTCCATACTATCTGGATAACCATCCATGTTGAGCCTTTTCACTAAACTATAGTTGTTCTAAAAGAGTTTGAGAGGTTCAAATTCTTCATTGAATTCATCATTATAATTCAACAAATATTCATCTATGGTTATGTTTGTTGATTCTTTTAACTTACCTTTTAATAGATTGTTGGCACGGTCTTTGCAATTCCACAATGTATGCCTAACTTTCTTACAGTAGTATCATTCAAGTTCACTTTTATTTGAATTTTTCTTTCTCATCCTTGTCTTTGAAAATAATGGATTTTCTATTTGAGAATTTCCTTTTGTATCCTCTAGTTTTAGCTTCCTTTCTTCTGCCAAAAGTGCTGCAATTGTCTCATCTAATGTCTATCAAGACATTTGACTTAAGGTGAAGACGACATTGCTAAAACAAGAAGGTAAACTATTTAATAAGATGACTTTTGCATCCTCGTATTCTACCTTGGTACAACCTTAAGTTAACTGTCTTATAAGATACATTAAATTATTTACATGACTCGACATAGATGTCTCTTCATTCATTTTTAGTTTAAATAACTACAATTTTATCGAAAATTTTTCAGTTGTAGCTTTTGCACAGAACAGTTGAATAAAGTTTTCCTGTATTTCTTTAGATGGTTTAGTGAGATCTACATGATATAACTGTAGTAAGTCTAATAATGTACTTATCTTTGTCATCTCTACTTTTCCATTCAAGTATCTGTTTCGCATCTATAGGTGCCACTTATGTACTATTCACTATGCCCCATAATTTTTTATTCATTAATTACATTTGTACTTTTACTTTGTGTAAGGGGAAGCTTAGACCATAAATTTTTTCTAAAACCATGAACTCCATGATGAAAGAAGAAAATGAAATACCTTTTTAAACTTCAACACCAATGTACCTTTATGAAAACCACACGCCACTTTCCCTTGCAGCCAAATCCTCCTCTAATAGCAGATATCACACATGACTAGTCTGACTCCAACAATAAAATGCATGATAGAGCCTTTTATATCCTAAGATAGACCCCAAAATTAGAACAAAACAAAACAATCTCACATAGGAATGCGCTGAAATGAGTAGTGAAGGATTTTTTTTTAAATTTTTTTTATTTCTTTAAATTTTTTAATTTTTATTTTTACTTCTGAACAATGACCTCGTGCAACATCAATCAAATCATATATTCTATCTCACTTCCTAGGTACTAGGTTCTTCCCTCTTCTAATAACACCGACTCAATCCTTATGCGTATGGCTCCATGAAAACCATTTCACCGACGATTATAATAAAAGTCGCGTCCTCTACTAAGTGTTCCATCAAACTATGAGGCATTTACATTTTATCTTTTTATTTTATTAGTGTGTAATTAATTATCTCTTATGTAAATACAATTTTCCAAACCATAAAATTCTCTTTTTATTATTGTCCTCTATCATGGAAATGTTTATTTGTGTATGGGTTTCCATTACACCTCTGATGTTCATTTACCTTGGTCTGATTCCATTGAGATCCATTACATTTTTTCCCAATCTAAGTGTTGGGATAGGGTCCCCTAGGGTTAATTTTGGGGCAAAAGCCTAAGTTTTGGGGCAAAAAGCCCACGTTTTGTTATGTAAAGTGTAAAGTCTCTACAAGTTGTGGTCGCGAAGTGCGTAGATAGTAAAGTGTCATAAAGGGTTTTTCCCTTCTTTTATGTAAGATATGTTGGCTTTAGTAGATCTACCCACGGTCTGTAGACCATGGGATTGTATAAAAAGGAGAGTCTTATAGAGTCTAAGGCAGTTCATAGTGGATGATATTGATGACGATGAATGTAATGGGTTAGTAGAAGTGAAGAATGAAGAGTTTAAGAGTAGAAGAGAGGCTCTACAACTGCATGCGGAGAGGCCTAGAGTAGAGTCCGCAACTGAGTGCGTGGACCCCTCCAGTTGAGTGCGTAGGGTAGTCTTGAGTGTGTAAGTAGAACTGAAGTATCAATAAAGAGATTATTCTGGAAATATCTGTGTTTTTTCCATTTACTTCTATTATGAATAAACACGTTTATGTTATGATAAATAATGGGGTTATGATTTAATACGGTATTGATGCATAGTTCTGCATGTTTTACACTGTTATAAGAACGCAAGTAATAATATATGTTTATGCAAATAATATCTTAATGCATGTTAAATATATCAGATAATTAGGTCGATCTAGGCAAATACAGAACTAAGGATAATTACATAAGTGTGTAAGCGGTTGATTCACCTGTTTAGGGTCCGCAAAAGACAGTCGGGGACCTTCGCGAAGGTTAGGAAGTTGACTAAAGGAAGTATATCGATAAGCCCTAAAGGGCTTATCGATCTGTACAAAGCCATATTAGGAGTATAAAATGACATCATGATCATCTCTGGGTGTGAAAACATGGTTCCAACACCCCCCCCCATACTGCTTTGGGTGAGACTTCAGTCTGCTCTCCGTGGATTGATGTTGAAAGGGCCAATAGTGTAGGGATTTGTTTGGAAAACTTAACTCTGAACCTGGGTCAGGACCCAGTAAGCCAACAAATTGTTCTGTTGTCGGGATCTGCATAAAGAGATGTGTGATGTCACATCATTGGAATCCAACAAAGAAATAAATTTAGGAATGGTTGGACAGAAACATCCACGAATTTGTGGCGCAAGAAAACAAAAATCCACGATTGACGAAAGAACAGTGGTTGGATAGGTAGCGATACACAAGATACATAGAATTTTCTTCTGTTCCTTCCCAATTGAGCTATATGAGTGAATTGCTAAATTGGCAGATGACTAGGGAAGGTGGAGGCTTAACGGTCCAATAGTGTGGACCCCAGAGCTAGTGCGAAGATTCGAAGCCTCTGAAGATAAGATCATGCACGCTATCAATCACTAGCTTGATCGTATGTTAGGAGGATTTGTGATAGAGTTTGCGGTCGATAACTCGGTCAGCTACAATGAAGCAAAGCGATGCTTATTCAAGGCACCGCAAGGTAAGTGTTTGAGATCTTTGAATACTTGGATTAAAATTCTTTTGTGTGAAAAGCAGGTTATGCAATTACCTTGATGTTTGGAGCTACGCAAAGTGGAAAGTTATTCAAGGGTAGAAGGAGAACGGGTCCTGAATATAGCTCGCTAATTGAGCCTCCTCTGAGTGATTATGAAGGCGTAGCACACGCTTTGCTGCAGAGTGTTGTCCAGTTAATAAGGCAAGGGTTCTCACAAATTCTCCATCTACCCACACCACCTCCATCTTCACCTCCATAGCATAAACCTTCACCCACATTGCCACCACCTCCGCCACTGTTTAATATGGCGAATATAGTGAAGTTTTTCGTTTTCAAGGGCTTGGGAAATGAGGACCCAAACCAGTTTTGGTTCATTGCGAAGGCTGTGTGGAAAGCCCATAACATTACAGATGATCAGATGAAGAAAGAAACATCGGTTACTGCTTTACAGGATTGCACGCTAACGTGGTACATCAAGTACTGCACTGATAACCCAATAGTTGTGTTGGCACACATTCAGACTACGCTGAATAAGGAATTTAGTAGACCCAAGTTTGAAGAGTAATCAATCGTAGGATTCAAGTAAATCATGATGAAGCTTGGAAAGACACCTTGGGAGCTAGATCAGAGATTGAAATGCAAGATCCGAGAAGCTAACATGAATCTTACGGATGGGTAGCACCGCGAATAATTTGTGGCTTTGCTCTTGCCTCATTTAAGGGTTGCTTTGTCACAACAAAAGATTGGGACCTAGACAAAAGCCTTGGAGATTGCGATGAGATTACATGAGACATTGATTCAAGATGTTGATTTGGGAGTTCAACAAATTCACGCGGAGTTGCAGAATCTTTACCTTGAGTTCCAAAGTCTAAAAAAGGATAGAGCGGCTGAGCCAGAAGTGCGAAAAGAAGTTGGGTGTTTAAAATGTAAGAGTTAGGGACATGATAAAGATCATTGCCCTGTCTTCGTGAATTATGTTGCAGGAGGAGGATCGATGCCTTGGAGGCCGGAAACCGAAGAAGGGCCAAGTACAGGGCTTGTGATGTGGTGTGCTATCTGTCAGGTAGATGGAAAACATGTGACAAACAATTGTCACTTGCTGCAGAAATTTGTACAGACACCAGAACAACCCTTTTGCAACTTCTGCAAATCAGTAGGTCATGATGAGCGTAATTGCCATAGTTATGAGTTAATGATTGAGAGAACGCCCATGTATTAGATGCAGAAAGAAACTCGGCCTTCGGATCAAGGCGTTGGGGGAGCGTGAGGAGGATATTAGGGGTGCAGATCAGGCCGAGGTGGTGGAGGACCTACAAGAGGTCGAGGAAACGTTGTTTGATAGAATTGTGGGGGGCTAGGACACTATGCACGAGAATGTACAAACCTGACACACGTGTCGTGCCAATACTATACTTAGTTTGAAAATGCGATAGAAGACTGCCTTGTATTAATAGCTAAGATTCAAGAAAAGAGGGTGCAACCTAAGCAGTCTACCCAGAACGTGCAGACGATGAGGGTTGAACCCCACGAAGAGGATCCTAGTGTGAATATTGTGCTGCATAGTGGAATAGTGACTGGCGAAGATAAGGGAAAGCAGCCTAAAGAAAGTGAATGGGTCTGCAAAGCTCCCGAGAAGGAGGTTGGCTTTGATCTAGAGCACACAAAAGAAACCTTGATGGAAGTAAAGAAAGCTTCACTGAGGCTTCTACCTCAACAACTCAGGATAATAAGTCTGAAGAAATGGACCCATCCATGCCTACTACCTTTTTGGAGACCTGAATGAAGCTGCTATGCGAAAGCAAGGCTGTGAAAGAATTATAGGATTTGATAAATAAATGTGTTGGTAAAGAGAATGCTCTTGAAGGATCGTGTGTGGTCAGGAAAATTGGTAAGCATAAGGCAAGAACAGGGTGTGAGATGAGGCTCACCATGCAAATAGGTGAATATGAAATGGACCAAGTTATTTTGGATCTTGGGTCAAATGTGAATGTTTTTCCTAAACAAACATGGGAGAGAATGGGGAGACCTGCACTGTAATGGTCTCCGATTCAATTGAGGATGGAGAATCAACAAAATATTATCCCCATGGGAAGATTGCAGGGAGTGACAATAGATATTGAAGGCGCGAGTGCATTCAAAGATTTTGAAGTGATAGAGATTGTCAATGATAGCAATCACTACCCCGTGCTCCATGGGATTCACTGGGCTATTAACATGAATGGGGTGATAAATTCGAAGAAGTGGAAAATGTCATTTGAGAGGAAATCACTCTACGTAGTAATACCTCTTGACACTACAAAAGTATCGTGCTATACTGAATCGGTCTGCGATTATGAAAGTGACGATGATTTGGACCAGATTTATAAGATAACAACGTGTGATCAAGATTGTGTGAATCCAACAGCTAATGAACATATTACATGGGACCATGAAATCTCCTGCACCTCAAATTCAGATGAGGAATTGGAACACTAGAAGAATCGATTGCATGAAGTATCTATGTTGCATTGTAACATGATGACTAAGTCTCTGTGTTGTGTATCATCAGAGGTAGGGAGTTTGAATTATTATGATGGTTTAACTAACATAGATAATTTTTTGGATGCATTTGAAAGGGAAGTGCCCGAGAAGCATCACTTCCAAGCCTCAGACTTGGCGTTGTGCTCTATGCCTACAAGATGGTGGGGTACGCATAAAGACAATTTTGATGGATGGAGCGACTATAGAAGGATAATGAGGCTATGGTTTCGTCACCCGAAAGTGAGATTAACAAAGAAATATGATGGGAGGAGTGATCTGTCGGATCACTTAGCAAAATGGACTGATGCTTATGGAGCGAAACTGCAAACGGAGTGGGTGCATTTGTTCTATCACACTTTGGACGTAATACTAATGAACGGGTACTTGGAAACAGAGCTCCACCACAGAATAGATGAATGGGATATTTTTAGATAGGGATTCTTGGTGACATTCAGCTTTATGGATGGATTCGAGTGCATTTATTAAGTGCTATAGGAGGTCAAGGCATCGATCTTTAGAATCCCACAAAATCCCCTAGATTTGATTCAACCAAATTGGGCCACCCAGCTATGCCATGTGGAGTGCTACAATGTGACTGTTGAAGAAGAAGAGGAGGATCCGAGGAACATTAACATCACAGAGGTAGAAGGTCATTGTGAAGTTGAGGGGCTACATGTTAGTGTTGGTATCTGCATCCCTCTGTCAGAGATCAAATCCTCTTGTTGCATTTCATATTAGGAGTCCTGCCCAGTCATTTGCATTCCATTAGGCGCATGGATCATCTGACACGAGTGGCTTTCCTATAGTTTCCCTCATGTCATTTACCTATTGGTTCATTTTTGCTCATCAAAAAGGATATATAGTCCTCTTTTTGTATTAAAGGTTGCAAAAGTCTTTTAGGGTTTCATTGTCTATTAGGTTTAGGGTTTCATTATGGTTTCGTCAAGAAATGTGTCAAAGTGTCTAACAAGCAACCAGCGGGCCATGAGGAGGTTTCAACATCAATAAATTTCATCGCCAAGAGTTCGAAATTGTGTTTTTCCTCAAAACTCTGTTTTGAGGAAAAAACAGAGTATTTAGCTTTTATTGTACAAAAATCATGAAAATTTTGTTTTCCTCATTGTAAATTCCTTCATATGCAGCCTCGTTTCTTTCCTTAGCCAAAAAAGCTCCAACACCTGCAAAACAAGCAAAGCTCAAGTCATTTGGTTCAGGGTTTGAAATAAAGACATTTACAAAACATTATGAAAGTGGGTTTGGCAAAAATAAAATTTAAAATCTCATGTATAAATCATTTCTCCAACTGTTTGAAGTTCATTTGTACTCCAAGAGAAAAGAGAAGCAAAGCCAAGCGATTTTGGTGGGCAAGTGACAAACTCTGGGTGAAAATTGTTGTAAGTTGCCAGTGCGGTGCACTGAGTAGGAGGCGCGATGCACTCACCAAGCGTGATGCATTGGGCCTTAGTCTATAGTGAATTTTAACACGGGTGCGGCGGATTGGGATGGATGCACGAAACACACAACCAGAGAGACCGAAACTGCTAAAACTTGCCCCAAATCGCCCAAAATCACACGGATTTTCCTTGTGACAAGTAGGTAGACCCTTCATCATTGTTTTTTATCCAAGTTTGATGCTATTTCATGGTGGTTGATGAATGGTAATTTTTTAACAAAAATCAAACCCTACCATTTGAAATTCCAAGAAACTTGCTGCCTAGGGTTTGATTAACTATTTTGCTACCAAGTCTATCATTCCTCCATCATTCCCTTATCACATTTGTCCCTTGGTTTCATTATTCCCTAAGTTCCCCTACCCCCTAGATTCACTAATCCCCTATCCGAAGTTCCCTTTCCCAAAATCCCAAATGTAAAATTCTCAAACCCTAATCCTATACAAAAAACTCCCAAAACATCCCACATTTCCCTAACTCAAATCTATCCCAACAGTCCCTAAATCCCCTACTATTTTTCCCTCCCCTTACAGTCCCTCATTCCATTGTTTTCCCTTGGTAGAAAAGGTCAAACACATCACCAAAACCAGTTCAAACAATTTGACATATCAACACCTACTTCTCTAAGGCAGTTTATTTACTAGCAGCCATGACATCTGATCCTTCATATGATTATGAAGAGGAGACCCAAAGTGACTCACCTACACAGGGACATGCACCCAGGAGAACTCATAGAGGTGGCAAACATATCAGAGAAGAACCAACCACTCTTGCTGAGTTACAGGCCTGCCCACTTTCCATCTCTTGTTTCCGACATCAGTCATGTTAGGAATTCTGTGAGAAGGTTGCTAGCATTCAGTTTCATCATGAGTTGGCTCATTTGTTTGTATTGCATTTACATGGTGATCAAGCCACTCTAGCTGGTGTCACTTTCACATTAACACTAGAATCAATTTCAATATCAACCGGTATACCTAACATTGGAGAGCCATGGAACAAGAGGCAGAAAATTGACCGGCAGCATTATGAACCGTACATTAAGCACGACTTCTTGAGGCAGCTCAAGAGAGTTTTTCCTTTTCAGTACCTCAGAGATGAATATGCTCCTTTAATGAAATTTATCATGAAGTATTTCAGCTGTGAGGGCCGGTTCTCCCATTTGTATGCTTATCATTTCAGTCTGCTTATGCATTTTACCCGGGTACGAATGATGAACATCCCTTACTTCATGTGCCAAAATATCGAAAGGATGACCACTCTAGTGTAGCACAAGACCCCTTAGCAGCAGTTTAATAGTATTTATCATTTTTCTCTCATAAAAATTGTGGTTGTCCATCATCTTGGCTTACAGGGCATCACTTGGGATGACTTCATCTCTCATGAGTTTTTTAGAGCTTCTCAGGGACCTTCAGAGACTTTGAATGAGACAGGTGGACCTTCTTATCAGCATGAAGGTCATGAGACACACACTGCTACTGTGCCAGTGTTCATCACTTATCAGAGGGGCACCAGGCAGTTGTTCGTAGCAGCAAAGCGAGTGTTATCTCCAATTGGGGTGGAAGGGGCCTCGCTTCCGCCATTAGCACCACAGGTTCAGGACAAAGGCAAGAGGCCAATGTAGGATGAGGGGCCTTCAGGTGAGTGGGACTTTATTCTTATTGGGGATGATGATACAGACATGGGCCCGGAAAGCACAAATCTCAAAGCGGTCATCCAAGAGTAGCATACAGAAATCAAAGCCTTGTCCCTCAACTTGGAGAGGACTAAGTGGATTATAAAATACTTGGAGCAAAGGAATAAGCAGCTTGAATATTAGCAAGTGATTATGGAGTTACAAAACATTTGGGAGAATCGCCAAGCTGCCCAAAGGAGGAGGGTGGAGTTCACTTCACTTGAGCAAGAGATCAACGCTGATCGAGAGTCATGGCTCGAGAGAGTCAACATCCACTTAGATAGACTGCTAGACAAGGCCGACAAAGACAAGGCATTGAAGAGACACATGGCTTTTCATTACATGGCAAGGAATAAAATTTGCAAGGTGCGAATAAGGAATTTAAAGGCAAAATTAAGGAAGGCATCAAAGAGGCAAAAGAAGCAAAAGGAGCATGATCGACTTTGGATATTGGCGGAGGCATCCTTGGCTCAACATAGCTCTTGATAAAAAAGGTCCAGCCCAAATTTCAAAAAATTTGGAGCAATTTTTGCATTTTGGAAATTTTTTTCACAAAAAACAGAGTTTTCCTCCCTATGCGCTGTGCCACGTGGCGCTCGCTTTTGATAGAGTGCTCCAAATCATAAAAAATTTGCATTTCTGGATTTTTCATGAAAGGTTATGCTTTCCTACCTATGGCCAAGAAATTTGGGCAGGTTTTGAGCCCTCAAAGAGGTCAAAAACACTAAAACAATGACCTCAATGCCCCTATTTTGACACACAGGAAGCAACCTTGAGAGATTTGATTTGTGATAGGTAAAATGAAGGCCAAATTGAAAACTTCCGCTTTGGTTGGAAAGTAGACAGGTAGGCATTTTCAGAAAGCCTACTTGGAGCTGATTTGGACATCAGGAAGGCCTCCAAAAGTAGGGTTAAACAGACAGACACGACGCATAGAGAATCAGGCACAGCACATAGAGGAAAAATTGCCAGTTTGACCAAGTTTTGCTCTGTTTTTTGCCCAACTTTGCCTAGTTTGACTTTTTCACTTTCTTATTGGAAAATTTATGGTGTAGTTTGATGAACATTGATGGATCATGATGTAAATATGTTAGATTTTTACTTGTAGAGGTAGATGCATCAGTTTAGAGGTTGTTTGAAACTGAATGAATCAGTTTCCTTGTTTCTAGAGGCATGCTGTTATGTTGCCTAGTTTCTAGTTCTTAGTTTAGGATCAGTTGGATCAGTTCCTAAACATGTGAGCTCGAACCCTAGAGGCAAGGATGAGCTATGTTTGTCTATATTATGTTGTTTTTCAGTCATTAGCATGGTTGGACTCTTGAGAAAGCCTAGAGCTTCATTGTACACTCACATTAGTATTTTGGCTAAGGAATTGAGACCAGGATTTGAAGCATTCTTTGGGATCCCTGTGGAATTTTTTTTGGTACAATGCTTTCTTATGTATTTTTGAATTTATTCATGTGTTATATGTATCATTTCTCTTTATTTCTTCTCAGCTAAACATTTAACAAGAGTGTAAGTAGAATACATTGAGAAGTGCAGTGCTCTACTTGAAGTTTGTTTTAGTCTTTTAATGTTTTCCACTATTTGGAGAGGATCCATGGCTTCCCTTGCCCTCTTCAACTCCTCCTCCATATGATCCATCCACCTCACTTGATTTATAGTGCCAAATACAGTTTCCTATCTTGCCCCATCGAAATCCTTGCAAAACTGTGCCTTATTCCCTGCACCCCAAATCTGCCTTTCCCTTAGAACCCACAAAACATCATTTTATCAAACAAACTCTTTTACATGTATACCTAGCCTAAGATTAGTAGCTAAAATAGTCATCTCAAGCCTTTAGTGAAAATAATTTGTTGAGTTTGACCCGGAGAGAGTCCTCTCCTGACCTGGTAGGGCTAGCTACCAGGCTGAGCGTGGTTTGATGTTGACCTAGAATCTTACCTTTTCAACCTGAGGTAAATCTAGGCTCTAACATAGTGGCGACTTCGTTGGGGATCAATTGATTGTTTTTTAGTATTCTTCATTTTGAAACTACAGACGGAGTCTGAAGATTAGCCAGGTAGCCTTCGAAATGATTTTGCTTTGCATGAGTGCAAGTAGATAAACGCTACTTCAGTTAATCTCTAGCCTAGTCTCATTAACGGAAAATCTAACCTACAACTCACCCCAGTGCATTTGATAATTCTAAAATTTGGATGATAAATTTAGGATTTGATAGGCTGAATAAGTTGTTAGTGTCCGTTTGATCTCTTGGAAATAATAGCACACTGGCTTTCAAAAGATATACTTGAGCCAATATAGATCCAAATCCTCGTCCTGTATATGAGAATCCCAATCTTATTCCAAGAATCCTTTGTCAAGAGAGTTCTGTAATTCCCGTAGTCAAATCACATTCATGTCCTATGATTTTTGAGTATCTTGAAGAGCTTGATTTTGATGAACAGTTTCATTTATCATTGATTGAAACCAAATCCAAAAGTGTTGTTGGCTCCATAGTCCCGAATTTGGAATTTCTTGTTGATCTAGAAACTGAAAGGGCTAATAAGTCTATTGAGGATTATATTTTGAGACAGCTCCAGACTGCAATTGTGGTTGCAAATATCACTGATTTCCTAGAAATTGCATCTGCAACACTTGGATCTTTCGTAATTGCATCAAGCTCAAGGATTCCCACCAAACCTTTCATTCCCACCATTCCCGTGCAGCCTATTATCTTTGATCAAAATTACGCAGTGGTATCACCTCCGTCTACTCCTT
The DNA here is from genome assembly GCA_000404065.3 of Pinus taeda. Classification (NCBI taxonomy): domain Eukaryota; kingdom Viridiplantae; phylum Streptophyta; class Pinopsida; order Pinales; family Pinaceae; genus Pinus; species Pinus taeda. The sequence continues at coordinate 218,799 of APFE031555762.1, forward strand.
CTACACCTCAAACATCCAAAATTTCGTTGTGTCCACACACCCCTCCTCATACATGTCATACATTAACTGCACCTACTCCCCCAACATCCCCAAGACCGAATCCACCGAGAGCAATGGCTGCTCATTTTGCACCCCTTGGGCTGCCTCAGAATTTGGATTATATGCCCGCCGATTATCAAAGAAAAATTCCTTTATTTGATGGCACTCCTCACAGTGTTACAGCTCAACAACATGTGGACAAGATGGCAGATTTCTTCGACCTTCATGAGATCGATGCAGAAAATGTGACAATGAGACAATTTGTATAGACATTTGGTGGTGAAGTTAGGAAATGGTTCAGAGCTTTTCCCACTGCAAGTATCACTACATTGGCTAATCTGTAAAGACAATTCTTAGATCATTGGGAAGTGAAGAAAAACCCTCTTCAGATCCTTTCCGAATACGAGCACATCAAGCGGAACGTTGGTGAGTTTGTCCAAGATTATTGCATTAGATTCAATTCAGTTTACAATGCAATCCCTAATCATCTAAGGCCACCCATGGGGCTAGCCTTGATTAAGTTTCCAGACTGTTTTGATACTGATATGGCCTATCAACTAAGAGAGAGAGATTCGGCCACGTTGGAAGACATGCAGAAGATTGTGGTTAGCGTGGAAGCAAATCTGCTGGCCAAAAGAGCCAGAGTAAGAGCAGAAAAGAAATTCACTATAAAAGAAGAGTCTTCCTCGTCAGAGCAAGTACTTCAGAAGGTGGAGCAAATGCTAGAAAGGATGAAAATTGACAAACCTGAAACTCAAGTTAGAAATCCTAACTTCCATGGCCAGCAGCAACTACAATATAGAATCAAACAAAGAGAGCAACGAGACCAAGATCCCACAGCACAGCAGCCGGTGCAAACACCTCTACAACAGAACTTTCTACATGGTCCGGAATCAGATGAAGAAGAAAATGTGATTGGCGAATAAAATCATTTCTTGGTATTTTCATCATTGAGGATGAGGAGTATTCCGAGAATTCAGCTGAACAAAGAGATGTCAATTTCATTTTTTCAAATGAGACAATTCTTGAGGAAGAGTCTGATGAGTACCAAAGAGGATACATGAATGCTTTGTCGGCTCAACAGTGACAATATTCACTCCGAAATAGAGATGTTCCTGTGAATCCAATTCAGAAAAGGAAGGAGGCAGCAACGTGAAAGAATGATCCTCTTAATGTGTAGAAAAAAGGAAAAGAGGCAGCTGATCCTACCACCAGTAAAACGACATCAGCAAATGAGAAATCCAATTAGCCAAGTGGGTCAAAGGATAAACCTGAAAAGAAAGATGTTCCAGCGAAAGAGGTAGAAAAAGTTTCAGTTTTTAATTTGGAGAATGAAATTGCTAAGATAAAAATATCTATTCCTTTGACCGAGTTGATGAAGAACAACAATTCTAAAGGCCAGGTCTCCAAAATTTTGAATTTAGATCCATCATCTAATATGGTGAATGTGGAGGATGACAATCCGGAGTTGATTTTTGGGCCAGCATTGGAAGGTCAGTCTCAAGATAGTGATGTAGCCCCTTTCTACATCAGTCTCAGGGTGCACGACTTTGTGTTGCATAATGCTATGTTTGATTTTGGAGGCTCTCATACTCTCATGCCCAAGGCCGTCATGGAGAAATTGGGACTGGACATTACGAGAAAGTATCATGACGTTTACTCTTTTGATTCCAGGAGAGTAAGGTGCATTGGTCTAATCAAGGATTTGGTGGTTAGTTTGGATCAGATTCTGGCCAAAAATGTTTTGATGGATGTAGTCGTAGTGGATATACCTCCCAAATTTGGCATGCTTCTTTCAAGATCTTGGGGAGAAAAGATTAAAGGGACAATGCAGCTTGATTTCTCCTATGCTACCATTCCCGTGTTTGGCCAGATGAGGAAACTATATCGGGAACAAAAGATGAAATATATGATTACTAGCAAGGAGAAACCGGTAAATCATCCGATCAACTATGTACATACTGATTTAGAGTCATTTGTTTTGTATTCAGATAGATTTAATGATGTAAATAGCCAAATAGTTCAAGAAGAATATGTTCCCGAAATCACTGAAAATTTCAGAGAAAACTTAAGGAAAGAAAGGCAAACTGTTGAGCAATCATCCTTCCAATAGCAGCAACAGAGTGATGGACAACAAGGACAAGTAACAACACATAAGGAATTTCAACACTTGGAAGAGGATGAAACGGGCCTATGGGTCATGGATTTTGATGGTGCAGTAGGAAGGGAAGGTACTGGAATTGGCATATGGATTCGCAGCCCTGTTATCACTCCAAACAAAGTGCCTAGAGATGTAAGGGTCTACTCTTATAAACTAGATTTTGATTGTTCAAATAATGAGGTTGAGTATGAAGCTTTGGTTGCTGGTTTAAAAATTCTTCGAAAGTTGAATGCCAAAAGGATTTCAGTGTATGGCGACTCTGATCTGGTTATCAAGCAAGTGAAAGGGGAATACCAAGCAAAACATCCTAGAATGCGGGCTTACCGAAATGTAGTGCTTGATATTTTGAGAGTATTTTCAGATTATACTTTAACTTGTGTTCCTCGTGCTCAAAATATCATTGCCGATTCACTTGCAGTAGCAGCAAGTAATTTGAAAGTGCCAATGAACTCAAACAAAAAGTTTGAGATTCACGTGAAAAACCGCCCAGCTGTCCCGAACAATCAAAGGTATTGGCAAGTGTTTAAAGATGATGAAGATATCGATGAATTTATGCAAAACAAAGGTAAATTCAAATACACTTCTATTGATGTGGAATATGATGGTGGTGATGCGGATATAGAGGTAAATCAAATGGAGGTTTTGTAGCTCAAAGACAACATCATTCCTAAAGGTCTAATCCCTTTAGAGGAGCTATTCGATCATGATGATGTGGCAGGGAAACCAAGCTTACTGCCAACCAAAAAAGGAGTGGAGGATGTAAACATTGGATTAGCTAAAAATCCAAAGATGGTAAAATTGTCAAAAGCATTGCCTCCATAGGTAAAGGCCAAGTATATCAACTTGTTATCTTCTTTCATTGATGTTTTTGCTTGGGATTATTCAGATTTGAAGTCATACGATACAAGTATCATTCAGCATGTCATCCCGCTCAAGCCTAATCAAAAGCCATTTTGTCAAAAGCTGAGGAGAATAAATCCAAAGTTGTTGCCCTCAATTGAGAAGGAAGTGAACCGATTGTATAAAGCTAGTATCATAGTTCCCATAAGGTTTTCAGGTTGGATTTCAAGCTTGGTGCCGTACGCAGAAAGACAAGTGAGATTCGGCTATGTATTGATTTTAGAAATCTGAACAAAGCTTCTTTGAAGGACAACTATCCATTGCCCAAGATGGATCATATACTTTAGCGAGTAGTTGGAGCATATAGGATGTCACTACTTGATGGTTATTTGGGTTATAACCAAATTCTGGTCCATGAGGATGATCGAGACAAAACAGTGTTCACCACTCTGAGGGGAACCTTTCACTATGCAAAGATGCCTTTTGGATTGAAAAATGCTGGTGCAACCTTTCAACGGGCGATGGATATCACATTTGCCAATGAAAAGATCTTTTTCCTAGTTGTTTACCTTGATGACTTAACTGTTTTCTCTAACTCAGTTGAAGATCACCTGTATCATTTGAAGATTGTGTTTCAGTGGTGTAGGAAGTATGGCATCTCACTTAATCCAAAGAAGAGTTTGTCCGCCATGGATGAGGCCAAACTTCTTGGCACATCATCTCAAAGGAGGGCATCTGCATTGATCCAGCTCGAGTGGAGGCCATTCAAAAGATTGATTTTCCACGAAGTAAGAAAGAAATCCAATCCTTCAATGGTAAGATCAATTTTTTACGTCGCTTTGTGCCCAATCTTGCAGAACACTAAAGGGAGATCAAAAATATGCTAAAAAAATATAGTGTAGTAAGGTAGATGGAGGAAGCGGTCAAGTCTTTCAATTTAGTGAAATTAGCACTTTCTTCAGCTCCGATTTTGATCAGCCTGGACTATACTCAAGATTTTATTTTGTTTTCATTTGCCTCGGATCATACTATGGCAGCGGTCTTAATGCAAAACCATAAGGGATGCGGCATTGAAGTATAATATTATTGAAAAATAGGCCCTTGCTTTCGTAAAGGCACTGGAGGACTTTCGAGTTTATATTTTGCATTCTCACATCCTTTCTTATGTCCCAAACACTGCTGTTAAGGATATTCTAGTACAAATAGATCCAGAGGGGAGAAGAGGCAAATGGATTGCTGCCTTGTTGGAGTATGATTTGGAAATCAAACCGACAAAGCTCATTAAAGGCCAAGGGCTGGCTAAATTGATGGCTGAGTCAAATCTGCACGTCCTGGACATCAATCTAATTGTTGCTATGTCTGAGGAAAATGAAGAGAATATACCCGTATAGGTATTAGAAATGTTCTTCCTTTCTCCTTGGTATTCAGACATTATTTATGTACTCCAAGATTTGTCATCACCACCCGGAATGGCTAAGAATAAGAGTAGGACACTGAAATTGAAAGCTGCAAAATTTTGTGTCATGAATGGTGCACTTTATTGGAAAGACCCCGGTAGTGTCTTGCTAAATTGTTTAGTGGAAGAAGAAGTGAAACAGGTAATGGAGGAGTTTCACAAAAGGGATTGCGGCGGCCATCTTTTCTGGAAGACAACCGCCAATAAAATCTTGAGTGCCAGGTATTATTGGCCAACCCTTTTTGCTGATGTGTACAAAATAGTGGCCAGCTGCCATGAGTGTCAGATTTTCCAAGGTAAGAGAAAGTTGCAGCCTTTACCACTCAAACCTATTGAAGTTAGTGCCCCATTTCAGCAGTGGGGTTTGGATTTCATCGGTGAGGTTCATCCTTCTTCTTTACCACAGCATAAGTGGATCCTCACGACAACAAATTATTTCACCAAATGGATAGAGGCAGTTCCTACAAGACAGGCCACCGATTCGGTAATTATCTCCTTTCTTGAAAATAACATTTTGTCTCGTTTTGGCTGTCCCAATAAGTTGATCACCGACAATGCAGCAACCTTCAAATCGAAAAGAATGATTGATTTTTGTCATAAGTATCAAATCACTTTGGGTCATTCGACTGCTTATTATCCACAGGGAAATGGATTGGCTGAATCCTCAAATACGTCTCTTATCAATATTATCAAAAAGTTACTGGAAATTAACAAGAAAAGTTGGCACAAAAAGTTGGTCAATGCACTTTGGGCAGATAGAGTAAGTCACAAGAAATCTATAGGCATGTCTCCTTTTGAACTTGTGTATGGTGTGGACACAGTTTTCCTGACTTCTTTTGGCAGTCCCGGTGGTCAAACTTTTGCAAGAAGAAGGCATCGAAGAGGATGGTGTGCAACAGAGGATTAATCAAATGATTCACTTGCAGCAGAATAGGGAGGAGGTATCTCAAAATACTTTCAAGTTCCAGGAAAAAATCAAGAGAATATATGACCGAAAAGCAAAGGCGGACAATTTTGAGATAGGAGATATAGCACTAAAATGGGATGCAAGGAATGAGGATAAAGGTAAACATGGCAAATTTGAAAATATTTGGAAAGGACCATACAAGATTGCTGCATATCGGGGCCAGAATGCTTTCCTGTTGCAAGAGCTGAATGGCGAAGATTATCCGGGTGGAGCAGTCAATGGTCGGCTCCTCAAGCGGTATTATTTGTGAAATGTTTTCTGATGTTCCATTCATCATTGTATATACCGGTGTGTTTAAATTCCATTCAAGTGTGTACTGTTTTGATTCTTTAGCTTGGGGCCCGAGGTGAAGGCTATAAAGCTGGAGTTGGATTTCAGTTTTGGTTTGGTTCATTAGAGTCAGGTCTGTCAGTCAATTTCAGTCTTGAAAATGAGTCACTTTTGAGTCATTTTCAGTCCTGAAATTGAGTCTTTAAGTCAAGAGTTTAATTTTGTTTCGTTGAAGTTATTGACTCCATAGCCCAATGGACGAAGGCACTGTCAGCTTTCCCAAAGATCTGTAGTTCTTGGCACCTCCAAGGAGATACCATCCCCATTGGAGCCAATGTTAGTGTTGGTATCTTCATCCCTCCATCAGAGATCAAATACTCTTGTTGCATTTCATATTAGGAGTCCCACCCAGTCATTTGCATTCCATTAGGCACATGGATCATCTGACGTGAGTGGCTTTCCTATAGTTTCACTCATGTCATTTATCTCCTGGTTCATGTTTGCTCATCAAAAAGGATATATAGTCCTCTTTTTGTATTAAAGGTTGCAAAAGTATTTTAGGGTTTCATTATCTATTAGGTTTAGGGTTTCATTATGGTTTCGTCAAGAAATGTGTCAAAGTGTGTAATAAGCAACCAACAGGCCATGAGGAGGTTTCAACTTTAATAAATTTCATCGCCAAGTGTCCGAAATTGTGTTTTTCCTCAAAACTCTGTTTTGAGGAAAAAATAGAGTATTTAGCTTTTATTGTACAAAAATCATGGAAATTTTGTTTTCCTCATTGTAAATTCCTTCATCTACACCCTGGTTTCTTTCCTTAGCCCAAAAAGCTCCAACACCTGCAAAACAAGCAAAGTTCAGGTCATTTGGTTCATTGCAAAGCTAAAAAGAAGTGAAAAGTCCGAAAAATAGGGTTTGAAATAAAGACATTTGCAAGACATTATGAAAGTGGGTTTGGCAAAAACAAAATTTAAAAGCTCATGTATAAATCATTTCTCCAAATGTTTGAAGTTCATTTGTACTCCAAGAGCAAAGAGAAGCAAAGCCAAGCAATTTTGGTGAGCAAGTGACAAACTTTGGGTGAAAATCGCTGTAAGTTGCCAGCGTGGTGCACTGGGCATGAGGCGTGGTGCACTCACCAAACGCGATGCACTAGGCCTTAGTCTATAGTGCATTTTAAAACGGGTGCGGTGCATAGGAACAACGCGGCGCATTGGGCTGGATGCGCGGTTCACATAGCTAGAGAGGCTGAAACTGCTAAAACTTGCCCCAAATCGCCCAAAATCACACAGATTTTCCTTGTGACAAGTAGGTAGACCCTTCATCATTGTTTTTTATCCAAGTTTGATGCTATGTCATGGTGGTTGATGAATGGTAATTGTTTAACAAAAATCAAACCCTACCATTTGAAATTCCAAGAAACTTGTTGCCTAGGGTTTGATTAGCTATTTTGCTACCAAGTCTATCATTCCTCCATCATTCCCTTATCCCATTTGTCCCTTGATTTTATTATTCCCTAATTTCCCCTACCCCCTAAATTCACTAATAACCTATCCCAAGTTCCCTTTCCCAAAATCCCAAATGTAAATTTCTCAAACCCTAATCCTATACAAAAACTTCCAAAACATCCCATATTTCCCTAACTAAAATCTATCCCAACAGTCCCTAAATCCCCTACTATTTTTCCCTCCCCTTACAGTCCCTAATTTCACTGTTTTCCCTTGGTAGCAAAGGTCAAACACATCACCAAAACTATTTCAAATAGTTTGACATATCAACACCTACTTCTCCAAGGTAGTTTATTTACTAGAAGCCATGACATTTGATCCTTCATATGATTATGAAGAGGAGACCCAAAGTGACTCACCTACATAGTGACATGCACCCAGGAGAGCTCATAGAGGTGGCAAACATATCAGAGAAGAACCAACCACTCTTGCTGAGTTATAGGCATATCCCCTTGCCATCTCTTGTTTTCGACATCAGTCATGTTATGAATTTTGTGAGAAGGTTGCTAGCATTCAGTTTCATCATGAGTTGGCTCGTTTGTTTGTACTGCATTTACATGGTGATCAAGCCACTCTAGCTAGTGTCGCTTTCAACACCAGAATCCATTTCAATAGCAACTCACATACCTAACATTGGAGAGCCATGGAACAAGAAGCATAAAATTGACAGGCAACATTATCAACCGTACATTAAGCCCAGCTTCTTGAGGCAGCTCAAGAGAGTTTTTCCTTTTCAGTACCTCAGAGATGAATATGCTCCTTTAATGAAATTGATCATGAAGTATTTCAGTTGTGAGGGCCGGTTCTCCTGTTTGTAGGCTTATCATATCAGGTTGCTTATGCATTTTACCCGGGTACGAATGATGAACATCCCTTACTTCATGTGCCAAAATATCGAAAGGGTGACCACTCTAGTGTAGCACAAGACCCCTCAGCAACAGTTTAACAATATTTATCATTTTGCTCTCATAAAAATTGTGGTTATCCATCAGCTTGGCTTACAGGGCATCACTTAGGATAACTTCATCTCTCGTGATTTTTTCAAAGCTTCTCAGGGACCTTCAGAGACTTTGCACGAGACAGGTGGACCTTCTTATCAACATGAAGGTCATGAGACACACGCTGCTACTGTTTCGGTATTCATCACTTATCAGAAAGGCACTAGGCAGTTGTTCACCGCGGCAAAGCGAGTGTTATCTCCACCTGGGGTGGAAGGGGCCTCGCTTCATGCATTAGCACCACAGGTTTAGGACAAAGGCAAGAGGCCAATGTAGGATGAGGGGTCTTTAGGTGAGCGAGACTTTATTCTTATTGGGGATGATGATACAGACATGGGCCTAGAAAGCATAAATCTCAAAACGATCATCCAAGAGTAGTAGATAGAAATCAAAGCCTTGTCCCTCAACTTGGAGAGGGCTAAGTGGATTATAAAATACTTGGAGCATAGGAATAAGCAGCTTGAAGATCAGCAGGTGATTATGGAGTTACAAAACATTCGGGAGAATCGCCAAGCTGCCCAAAGGAGGAGGGTGGAGTTCACTTCACTTGAGCAAGAGATCAACGCTGGTCGAGAGTCATGGCTCGAGAGAGTCAACATCCACTTAGAGAGACTACTAGACAAGGCCGACAAGAACAAAGCATTGTTGAGACACATGGCTTTTCATTACATGGCAAGGAATAAAATTTGCAAGGCGTGAATAAGGAATTTAAAGGCAAAATTAAGGCATCAAAGAGGCAAAAGAAGCAAAAGGAGCATGATCGACTTTGGATATTGGCCGAGGCATATTTGGCTCAACATAGCTCTTTATAAAGAAGGTCCAACCCAAATTTCAAAAAGTTTGGAGCAATTTTTTCATTTTGGAAATTTTTTGCATAAAAAACAAAGTTTTTCTTCCTATGCGTCGTGCCACGTGGTGCTCGCTTTTGCTAGAGGGCTCCAAATCACAAAAAATTTTCATTTCTGGATTTTTCATGAAAATTTATTCTTGCCTACCTATGGCCAAGAAATTTGGGAAGCTTTTGAGCCCTCAAATAGGTAAAAAACACTCAAAAAATGACCTCACTGCCCCTATTTTGACACGCAGGAAGCAACCTTGGGATATTTGATTTTTGACAAGGCAAAGGAAGGCCAAATTGTAAAATTCCACTTGGGTTGGAAAGTAGACAGGTAGACCTTTCCAACAAGCCTACGTGGAGCTTATTTGGACATCGAGAATGCCTCCAAAATTGGGTCTAAACAGGCGCAGCGCATAGAGAATCAGGCACGACGCGTAGAGGAAAAATTGCCAGTTTGACCAAGTTTTGCTTTGTTTTTCACCCAACTTTGCCTAGTTTGACTTTTTAACTTTCCTAATGGAAAATTTATGATGTAATTTGATGATAATTGATGTATCATGATGTAAATATGTTAGATTTTTACTTGTAGAGGTAAGTGCATCAGTTTAGAGGTTGTTTGAAACTGAATGAATCAGTTTCCTTGTTTCTAGAGGCATGTTGTTATGTTGCCTAGTTTCTAGTTCTCATTTTAGGATCAGTTGGATCAGTTCCTAAACATGTGAGCTCGACCACTAGAGGCAAGGATGAGCTATGTCTGTCTATATTATGTTGTTTTTCAGTCATTAGCATGGTTGGACTCTTGAGAAAGCCTAGAGCTTCATTTTACACTCACATCAGTATTTTGGCTAAGGAATTGGGACCAGGATTTGCAACATTCTTTGGGATCCCTATGGCATTTGTTTTGGTAGAGTGATTTCTTATGTATTTGTGAATTTATTCATGTGTTATATGTATCATTTCTCTTTATTTCTTCTCAGCTAAACAAACAAGAGTGTAAGTAGAATACATTGAGAAGTGCAGTGCTCTACTTGAAGTTTGTTTTAGTCTTTTAATGTTTTCCACTGTTTGGAGAGGATCCATGGCTTCCCTTGCCCTCTTCAACTCCTCCTCAGTCTAATCCATCCACCTCACTTGATTTCTAGTTCCAAATACAGCTGCCTACCTTGCCCCATCAAAATCCCTGCAAGACCGTGCCTCATTCCCTGCACCCAAATTCTGCCTTTCCCTTAGAGCCCACAAAACATCATTTTATCAAACAAACTCTTTTACATGTATACCTAGCCTAAGATCAGTAGCTAAAACATTCATCTCAAGCCTTAGTGAAAATAATTTGCTGATATTGACCTGGAGAGAGCCCTCTCCTGACCTAGTAGGGCTAGCTACTAGGCTAAGCATGGTTTGATGTGGACCTAGAATCTTAGCTTTTCAGCCTGAGGTAAATCTAGGCTCTAACATAGTGGCAAATTTTCTGGGGATCAATTGATTGTTTGTTAGTATTCTTCATTTTGAAACTGCAGATGGAGTCTGAAGATTAGCCAGGTAGCCTTCTAAATGCTTTTGCTTTGCATGAGCGCAAGTAGATAAACGCTACTTTAGTCAATCTCTGGCCTAGTCTCATTAACGAAAAATCTAACCTACAACTCACCCCACTGCATCTGATAATTCTAAACCTTGGATGATAAGTTTAGGATTTGATAGGCTGAATAAATTGTTAGTGTCCGTTTGATCTCTTGGAAATAATGGCACACTGGCTTCTAGAAGATATACCAGAGCCAATCCATATCCAAATCCTCCTCCTGTATATGAGAATCCCAATCTTATTCCAAGAATTCTTCATCAAGAGAGTTCTGTAATTCCCGTAATCAATTCGCATTCATGTCCTGTGATTTTTGAGTATCTTGAAGATCTTGATTTTGATGAATAGTTTGATTTGTCATTGTTTGAAACCAAATCTGAAAGTGTTGTTGGCTCCACAATCCTGAATCCAGAATTTCTTGTTGATCTAGAAATTGAAAGGGCTAATAAGTCTATTGAGGATTATATTTTGAGACAGCTCCAGACTGTAATTATGGCTTCAAATATCACTGATTTCCTAGAAACTGCATCTGCAACCCTTGGATCTTCAGCAATCACATCTAGCTCAAGGATTCCCACTGAACCACCTTTCGTTCCCACCATTCTCGTGCAACCTATTATCTCTGACCAAAATTCTGCAGTGGTATCACCTCCATATACTCCTTCTACACCTCAAACATCCAAAATTTCTTCGCCTCCACACACCCCTCCTCATACACCTCATACATCAGCTACACCTACTCCCCCAACATCCCCAAGACTGAATCCACCAAGAGCAATGGCTACTCGTTTTGCACCCCTTGTGCTGCCTTAAAATTTGGATGATATGCCCACCGATTATCAAAGAAAAATTCTTTTATTTGATGGCACTCCTCACAGTGTTACAGCTCAACAACATGTGGACAAAATGGTAGATTTCTTCGACCTTCATGAGATTGATGCAGAAAATGTGACAATGAGACTGTTTGTACAGACATTTGGTGGTGAAGTTAGGAAATGGTTCAGAGCTTTTCCCGCTGCAAGTATCACTACATTGGCTAATATGCAAAGACAATGCTTAGATTATTAAGGAATTTAGATTTCGGTGATCCATAATCTTGTTTAGAGAATAATTTCGGCAAAATCACATAAAAAATTATTTGTCGACGCGTTTCGAACCAACCAGTGTGGTCTCATGGTCCTGATGAGTTGGATTTTTTCTTTAGTGATCTCAATAACCAGTCTGCCACCATTAAATTCACTATGGAAAAGGAAGTCAATGGATGTCTTCCGTTCCTGGATGTTCTCATCTCTAAGAATGAGGATGGTTCCTTTTCTCCCCAGGTTTTTCGAAAGAAAACACATATTGATCAATATCTGCATGCTTCCTCCCATCATTTCCCCGCTCAGAAGTTAGGGTTTCTTAGCACGCTTGCTACCCATGCTGTGAGAATATCTGATGAAAAGAGCTTGGAAAAGGAGAAGGCTCATCTCCTAGATGTCTTTGTGAAAAATGGTTACAGTAGACACCTGGGTCAGAAATCCTTCCTCAAGGCCCATAAAGAGCCTTCAATCCAAAAATATCCTAAAGATCGTGTCATGGGGGTTCACCTGCCTTACATCCAAGGAACCACTGACAAGATTGCCAGGATTCTGAAGAAGCACAATGTTCCCGCAACCTTTAGACCTCTTAATACCATCCGTGGCTCCCTTAGGTCTGTGAAAGATCCCATCAACCCTAAAGACATGAAGGGCGTTTATGTCATTCCCTGTTCCTATGGGACACCATACATTGGTGAGACCGGTCGCTCTATCAATCAAAGGATTAACAAGCATTCGGCAGACTTAAGGCATGGAAGGGCCAAGTCCTCGGCCCTTGCAGAGCATGCCGAGAAGACTAAACATCATGTCTATATTGAAGAGGCTCGCGTCATTGCAAAGGTTGCGCAGTTTCACCATCGGAAGTTTAGAGAGGCCCTGGAGATTGAAAAAAGGCCTAGAAATCTTAATAGGGATGACGGCTGGAAGATTAGCAGTTGCTGGATCCCAGCCCTATCTTCCTAGCCTCCTCATTCCTTCTTCTCTTTGGTTTCATGGTTTCCTTTATCCTCCCTTTTCTGGTTAGATAATTAATTATAAGGGTCTCTTTTGAACCCCTTTCCTAGAAAGTGTAATTATCCTTATGATGTAGTATAGCGTAAGCTTTTTAAATAATAGTCCTTAAAAATAAAATTATTCTCAAATTATGAGCTAGCAATATGAGCCATTTGTTACTATTAACGATAGGATTATTTACTACTATTTCTTAACAATATGATAGTAGTGTATAGTTTGATGAGTGTATCATGATAGTAATATTAACATCGATATTAATAATTAAATAAATAAATAAATACTTAAATAAAATAGGAATTATAGTTTCTCAGTTTTAATAAAGTTCTAGATTTTTAAAAAATTTAATAAGAATATTTATCATTTTATTCTAATAAGTAATACTCATCCTAATAGAATGGTAAATATTAATAATATATTAGTTAAATATGATTAAATAATTTTTTTTATGTAAACATATGTTATTAAGGAATATATATTAATAAGATTTAATAATATTAAGGAATAGATAAATAAATAAATATATTAATAAAATAATAATTGAATTAAGTTCTAAATTTAAAAATAATGGGTATATAATAATGAGATTAACCATTAGATTTTTATTAATTAAATAAATAATTATTATTATATAAGGGTAATGGTAGATAAATATATTGTAATAATAATGCAGAGATAAATAATATTATATATCATATTTTTATTTATATTATATATAATATTATAAATAATATATTAGTTAAATAAGTAGATAATAGAAATATTTACCATTTTTATATCAATAAAATTGATTCCGTCCTAGTATAAGGGTAAATATTGATATTATTAATAATATTAAAAATGAAAAGAAAATTAGGTAAATATATATTAAAGAATAGATAAATATATTAATAAAATAATAATTAAATTAAGTTCTTGATTTAAAAATAATATATGATATTTACCATTCTAATTATTTAAATAAATAATTAATAATATTAATATTATATTTACATTAATAAAACAAATACATAATATTGTATATAATTTAAATAATAAATAAGATAGATTAAATAAATAACTAAATAAATTTAGATCCCTCCCCTGGGGCCTGGTCAAACCTAGCTGTTAGAGGTCCGCTTAACCATTACTCGGTCAATTTTAGCTGTTGGAATAGCCTGCTGTCCCTATTTAATGCATCACTCAGATTGGATATTCAACTTGTCCTGATTATGAACCACACTGGTTGGTTCGAAACGCATCGACAAATGATTTTTTATGTGATTTTGCCGAAATTATTCTCTAAATAAGTTCTTAGATTGTTGGGAAGTGAAGAAAACTCCTCTTCAGATCCTTTCCGAATACGAGCACATCAAGCGGAACGTTGGTGAGTCTGTCCAAGATTATTGCATTAGATTCAATTCCGTTTACAATGTAATCCCTGATCATCTAAGGCCACCCATGGGGCTAGCCTCTATTAAGTTTCCGGACGGTTTTGACACTAATATGGCCTATCAAATAAGAGAGAGAGATCCGGCCACGTTGGAAGACATGCAGAAGATTGCGGTCAGCGTGGAAGAAAATCTGCTCGACAAAAGAGCTAGAGTAAGAGCAGAAAAGAAAGTCATTATAAAAGAAGAGTCTTCCTCGTCAGAGCAAGTAATTCGGAAGGTGGAGCAGATGTTAGAAAGGATGAAAATTGACAAACCTGAACCTCAAGTTAGAAATCCTAACTTCTGTGGCCAGCAACAGGCACAATATAGAATCAAACAAAGAGAGCAGTGAGCCCAAGATCCCATAGCAAAGCAGCCGGTGCAAACACCTCTACAACATAACTTTCTACATGTTCCGGAATCAGATGAAGAAGAAAATGTGATTGACAAAGAAAATAATTTCTTTACACCTGATGATATGCCTATTTTCATCACTGAGGATGAGGAGTATTCCGAGAATTCAGCTGGACAAAGAGATGACAATTTCATTTTGGCAAATGAGACAATTCTTGAGGAAGAGTCTGATGATTACCAAAGAGGATACATGAATGATTTGTCGGCTCAACAATGACAATATTCACTCCGAAATAGAGATGTGCCCGTGAACCCAATTCAGAAAAGGAAGGAGGCAGCAACGTTAAAGAATGATCCTCTTAATGTGCAGAAAAAAAGGAAAACAGGCAGCTGATCCTACCACCAGTAAAACTCCATCAACAAATGAGAAATCCAATTAGCCAAGTGGGTCGAAGGATAAACCTGAAAAAGAAAGATGTTGTAGCGAAATAGGTAGAAAAAGTTTCAGTATTTAATTTGGAAAATGAAATTGCCAAGATAAAAATATCTATTCCTTTGACTGAGTTGATGAAGAACAACAAATATAAAGGTCAGGTCTCCAAAATTTTGAATTTAGATCCATCATCTGATATGGTGAATGTGGAGGATGACAGTCTCGAGTTGATTTTTGGGCCAACATTGGAAGGTCAGTCTCAAGATAGTGATGTGGCCCCTTTCTGCATCAGTCTCAGGGTGCACGACTTTGTGTTGCATAATGCTATGTTTGATTCCAGAGCCTCTCATAATCTCATGCCCAAGGCCATCATGGAGAAATTAGGACTGGACATTACGAGAAAGTATCATGACCTTTACTCTTTTTGATTCCTGGAGAGTAAGGTGCATTAGTCTAATCAAGGATTTGGTGGACAGTTTGGATCAGATTCCAGCCAAAAGTGTTTTGATGGATGTAGTTGTAGTGGATATACCTCCCAGATTTGGCATGCTTCTTTTTAGATCTTGGGGAGAAAAGATTAAAGGGACAATGCAGCTTGATTTCTCCTATGCTACCATTCCCGTGTTCGGCCAGATGAGGAAACTATATCGGGAACAAAAGATGAAATATATGATTACTAGCAAGGAGAAACCGGTAAATCATCCGAGCAACTATGTACATACTGATTTAGGGTCATTTGTTTTGTATTCAGATAGCTTTAATGATGTAAATAGCCAAATAGTTCAAGTAGAAGACGTTCCCGAAATCACTAAAAATTTCATAGAAATCTTAAGGCAAGAAAGGCAAACCGCTGAGCAATCAGCCTTCCAACAGCAGCAACACAGTGATGGACAACAAGGACAAGAAACAACACATAAGGAATTTCAACACTTGGAAGAGGATGAATCAGGCCTGTGGGTCATGGATTTTGATGGTGCAGTAGGAAGGGAAGTTGCTGGACTTGACATATGGATGCACAACCCTGTTTTCACTCCGAACAAAGTGCCTAGAAATGTAAGGGTCTGCTCTTATAAACTAGCTTTTAATTGTAATAATGAGGCCGAGTATGAAGCTTTGTTTGCTGGTTTAAAAATTCTTCGAAAGCTGAATGCAAAAAGGATTTTAGTGTATGGTGACTCTGAGCTGGTTATCAAGCAAGTGAAAGGGGAATACCAAGCAAAACATCCTAGAATGCGGGCTTACCGAATTGCAGTGCTTGATATTTTGAGAGTATTTTCAGATTATACTTTAACTTGTGTTCCTCGTGCTCAGAATATCATTGCCAATTCACTTGCAACAACAACAAGTAATTTGAAAGTGCTAATGAAATAAAAAAAGTAGTTTGATATTCACGTGAAACACCGCCCAACTATCTCGGACAATCAAAGGTATTGGAAAGTGTTTTAAGATGATGATGAGATTGATGAATTTCTACAAAACAAAGGTAGATTCAAAGACACTTCTATTAATGTGGAATATGATGATGGTGATGCGGATATAGAGGTAAATCAGATGGAGGTTTTGCAGCTCAAAGACAACATCATTCCTAAAGGTCTAATCCCTTTAGAGGAGATGTTCGATCATGATGATGTGGCATGGAAACCAAGATCGCTGCCAACCGAAAAAGGAGTGGAGGATGTAAACATTGGATTAGCTGAAAATCTGAAGATGGTAAAATTGTCAAAAGCATTTCCTTCACAGGTAAAGGCCAAGTATATCAGCTTGTTATCTTCTTTCACTGATGTTTTTTCTTGGGATTATTTAAATTTGAAGTCATATGATACAAGTATCATTCAGCATGTCATCCCACTCAAGCCTAATCAAAAGAAATTTCGTCAAAAGCTGAGGAGAATAAATCCAAAGTTGCTGCCCTCAATTGAGAAGGAAGTGAACTGATTGTATAAAGCTGGTATCATAGTTCCCATAAGGTTTTCATATTGGATTTCAAACCTGGTGCTCGTACACAAGAAGACAGGCGAGATTCGGCTATGTATTGATTTTAGAAATCTCAACAAAGCTTCTTTGAAGGACAACTATCCATTTCCCAAGATGGATCATATACTTCAGCGAGTAGTTGGAGCATCTAGGATGTCACTACTTGATTGTTATTCAGGTTATAACCAAATTCTGGTCCATGAGGATGATCGAGACAAAACAGCGTTCACCACTCTATGGGGAACCTTTCACCATGCAAAGATGCTTTTTGGATTGAAAAATGCTGGTGCAACCTTTCAACGGGTGATGGATATCACATTTGCCAATGAAAAAGATGTTTTCCTAGTTGTTTACCTTGATGACTTAACTGTTTTCTCTAACTCAGATGAAGATCACCTATATCATTTGAAGATTGTGTTTCAACGATGTAGGAATTATGGCATCTCACTTAATCCAAAGAAGAGTTTGTTCGCCATGGATGAGGGAAAACTTCTTGGGCACATCATCTCAAAGGAGGGCATCCACATTGATCTAGCTCAGGTGGAGGCCATTCAAAAGATTGATTTTCCGCAAAGTAAGAAAGAAATCCAATCCTTCAATGGTAAGATCAATATTTTACGTCGCTTTGTGCCCAATCTTGCAGAAGACTAAAGAGAGATCACAAATATGCTCAAAAAGGATAGTGTAGTAAGGTGGACGGAGGAAGTGGTTAAGTATTTCAATTTAGTGAAATTATCACTTTATTCAGCTCTGATTTTGATCAACCTGGACTATACTCAGGATTTTATTTTGTTTTCATTTGCCTCGGATCATACTATGGCAGCGATCTTAATGCAAAAAAGAGACCAGCTCGAGAAGCCAATCGCTTTTTTCAGCAGAACCATAGGGGATGCAGCATTGAAGTATAATATTATTGAAAAAAAGGCCCTTGCTTTCGTAAAGGCACTGAAGGACTTTTGGATTTATATTTTGCATTCTCACATCCTTGCTTATGTCCCAAATGCTGCTGTTAAGGATGTTCTAGTACAAACAGATCTGGAGAGGAGAAGAGGCAAATGGATTGCTGCCTTGTTAGAGTATGATCTGGAAATCAAACCGACAAAGCTCATTAAAGGCCAAGGGCTGGCTAAACTGATGGCTGAGTCAAATCTACACATCCTGGACATCAATCTAATTACTGCTATGTCTAAGGAAAATGAAGAGAATATGCCCGTACAGGTATCAGAAATGTTCCTCCTTTCTCCTTGGTATTCAGACATTATTTATGTACTCCAAAATCTGTCATCACCACCCGAAATGGCTAAGAATAAGAGTAGGACACTAAAATTGAAAGCTGCAAAATTTTGTGTCATGAATGGTGCACTTTATTGGAAAGACCTTGGTGGTGTCTTGCTAAATTGTTTAGTGGAAGAAGAAGCGAAATAGGTAATGGAGGAGTTTCACAAAAGGGATTACGACGACCATATTTTCTGGAAGACAACCGCCAATAAAATCTTGAGAGCCGGGTATTATTGGCCAACCCTTTTTGCTGATGTGTACAAAATAGTGGCCAGCTGCCCTGAGTGTCAGATTTTCCAAGGTAAGAGAAATTTGCAGCCTTTACCACTCAAACCTATTGAAGTTAGTGCCCCATTTCAACAGTGGGGTTTGGATTTCATTGGTGAGGTTCATCCTTCTTCTTTAGCGTAGCATAAGTGGATCCTCACGGTGATGGATTATTTCACCAAATGGATAGAGGCAGTTCCTACAAGACAGGCCACCGATTCGGTAACTATCTCCTTTCTTGAAAATAAAATTTTGTCTCGTTTTGGATGTCCCAATAAGTTGATCACCGACAATGCAGCAGCCTTCAAATAAAAGAGAATTATTGATTTTTGTCATAAGTATCAAATCAATTTGGGGCATTCGACTGCCTATTATCCACAGGGCAATTGATTGGCCGAATCGTCAAATAAGTCTCTTGTCAATATTATCAAAAAGCTGCTGGAAATTAACAAGAAAAGTTGGCACAAAAAGCTGTTCAATGCACTTTGGGCAGACAGAGTAAGTCACAAGAAATCTATAGGCATGTCTCATTTTGAGCTTGTGTACAGTGTGGACATGGTTTTCCCGACTTCTTTGGCAGTCCCGGTGGTCAAACTTTTGCAAGAAGTAGGTAGCGAAGAGGATGGTTTGCAGCGGAGGATTAATCAAATGACTCACTTGCAGCAGACTAGGGAGGAGGTATCTCAAAATACTTTCAAGTTACAGGAAAGAATCAAGATAATATATGACTGAAAATCAAAGGCGGACAATTTTGAGATAGGAGATATAGTGCTGAAATGGATGCAAGGAATGAGGAGAAAGATAAACAGGGAAAATTTGAAAATCTTTGGAAAGGACCGTACAAGATTGCTACATATCATGGCCATAATGCTTTCCTGTTGCAAGAGCTGAATGGCAAAGATTATCTGGGTGGAGCAGTCAATGGTCGGCTCCTCAAGCGGTATTATTTGTGAAAAGTTTTATGATGTTCCATTCATCATTGTATATACCTGTGTGTTTAAATTCCATTGCAAGTGTGTACTATTTTCATTCTTCAGCTTGGGGCCCAAGGTGAAGGCTATAAAGATGGAGTTTGGTTTCAGTTTTGGTTTGATTCATTAGAGTTAGGTCTGTCAGGCAATTTCAGTCTTGAAAATGAGTCACTTTTGAGTCAAGTTTAGTCCTGAAATTGAGTCTTTAAGTCAAGAGTTCAGTTTTGTTTCATTGAAGTTATTGACTCCATAGCCCAATGGACGAAGGCACTATCAGCTTTCCCATATATCTGTAGTTCTTGGCACCTCCAAGGAGATACCATCCCCATTGGAGCCATTGTTAGTGTCGGTATCTTCATCCCTCCGTCAGAGATCAAATCCTCTTGTTGCATTTCATATTAGGGGTCCCGCCTAGTCATTTACATTCCATTAGGTGCATGGATCATCTGACGCGAGTGGCTTTCCTACAATTTCCCTCATGTCATTTACCTGTTGGTTCATGTTTTCTCATCAAAAAGGATATACAATCCTCTTTTTGTATTAAAGGTTGCAAAAGTCTTTTAGGGTTTTATTCTCTATTAGGTTTAGGGTTTCATTAGGGTTTTGTCAAGAAATGTGTCAAAGTGTCTAATAAGCAACCATCAGGCCATGAGGATGTTTCAACATCAATAAATTTCATCACCAAGTGTTCGAAATTGTGTTTTAAACAGAGTATTTAGCTTTTATTGTACAAAAATCATGAAATTTTTTTTCCTCATTGTAAATTCCCTCATATGCACCCTGGTTTCTTTCCTTAGCCCAAAAAGCTCCAACACCTGCAAAACAAGCAAACCTCGGGTCGTTTGGTTTATTGCAAAGCTAGAAAGAAGTGAAAAGTCCAAACAACAGGGTTTGAAATAAAGACATTTGCAAAACATTATGAAAGTTGGTTTGGCAAAAATAAAATTTAAAAGCTCATGTATAAATAATTTCTCCAAATGTTTGAAGTTCATTTGTACTCCAAGAGAAAAGAGAAGCAAAGCCAAGCGATTTTGGTGAGCAAGTGACAAAATTTGGGTGAAAATTGCTGTAAGTTGCTGGCACGGTGCACTGGGCAGGAGGCGCGGCGCACTCACCAGGCGCGGTGCACTGGGCTCGATGCACGACGCACACAGCCAGAGAGACCGAAACTGCTAAAACTTGCCGCAAATCGCCCAAAATCACACGAATTTGCCTTGTGACAAGTAGGTAGACCCTTCATCATTGTTTTTTATCCAATTTTGATGCTATTTCATGGTGGTTGATGAATGGTAATTGTTTAACACAATCAAACCCTACCATTTGAAATTCCAAGAAAATCGCTGCTTAGGGTTTGATTAACTATTTTGCTACTAAGTCTATCATTCCTCCATCATTTCCTTATCCCATCTGTCCCTTGATTTGATTATTCCCTAAGTTCTCCTACCCCCTAAATTCACTAATCCCTTATCCCAAGTTCCCTTTCCCAAAATCCCAAATGTAAAATTCTCAAACCCTAATCCTATACAAAAACTCCCAAAACATCCCATATTTCCCTAACTAAAATCTATCCTAACAGTCCCTAAATCCCATACTATTTCTCCCTCCCCTTACAGTCCCTCATTTCACTATTTTCCCTTGGTAGCAAATGTCAAACACATCACCAAAACTAGTTCAAATAGTTTGACATATCAGCACCTATTTCCCCAAGGCAGTTTATTTACCAGCAGCCATGACATCTGATCCTTCATATGATTATGAAGAGGAGACCCAAATTGACTCACCTACACAGGGACATGCACCCAAGAGACCTCTTAGAGGTGGAAAACATATTAGAGAAGAACCAACCACTCTTGCTGAGTTACAGGCCTGCCCACTTACCATCTCTTGTTTCCGACATCAGTCATGTTATGAATGTTCTGAGAAGGTTGCTAGCATTCAGTTTCATCATGAGTTGGCTCATTTGTTTGTACTGCATTTACATGCTGATCAAGCCACTCTAGCTGGTGTCACTTTCACATTAACACTAGAATCCATTTCAATAGCAACCGACATACCTAACATTGGAGAGCCATGGAACAAGAGGCAGAAAATTGACCGGCAGCATTATGAATCATACACTAAGCCCGACTTCTTGAGGAAGCTCAAGAGAGTTTTTCCTTTTCAGTACCTCAAAGATGAATATGCTCCTTTAATGAAATTGATCATGAAGTATTTCAGTTGTGAGGGCCAGTTCTCCCGTTTGTATGCTTATCATATCAGGCTGCTTATGCATTTTACCTGGGTACGGATCATGAACATCCCTTACTTCATGTGCCGAAATATCGAAAGGATTACCACTCTAGCGCAACACAAGACCCCTCAGTAGCAGTTTAATAGTATTTATCATTTTGCTCTCATAAAAATTGTGGTTGTCCATCAACTTGGCTTACAGGGCATCACTTGGGATGAATTCATCTCTCGTGAGTTTTTGAGAGCTTCTTAGGGACCTTCAAAGACTTTACACGAGACAGGTGGACCTTCTTATTAGCATGAAGATCATGAGACACACACTACTACTGTTTTGGTACTCGTCACTTATCAGAAGGTCACCAGGTAGTTGTTCGCAACAACAAAGCGAGTGTTATCTCCACTTGGGGTGGAAGGGGCCTTGCTTCCAGCATTAGCACCACAGGTTCAGGACAAAGGCAATAGGACGATGCAGGATGAGGGGCCTTCAGGTGAGCGAAAATTTATTCTTATTGGGGATGATGATACAGACATGGGCCCAGAAAACACAAATCTCAAAGCGGTCATCCAAGAGTAGCAGACAGAAATCAAAGCCTTGTCCCTCAACTTGGAGAGGGCTAAGTGGATTATAAAATAATTGGAGCAAAAGAATAAGTAGCTTGAATATCAGCAAGTGATTATGGAGTTACAAAACATTTGGGAGAATCGCCAAGCTGCCCAAAGGAGGAGGGTGGAGTTCACTTCACTTGAGCAAGAGATCAATGCTGATTGAGAGTCATGGCTCGAAAGAGTCAACATCCACTTAGATAGACTGCTGGACAAGGCCGACAAGGACAAGGCATTGCTAAGACACATGGATTTTCATTACATGGCAAGGAATAAAATTTGCAAGGCGCGAATAAGGAATTTAAAGGCAAAATTAAGGAAGGCATCAAAGAAGCAAAAGAAGCAAAAGGAGCATGATCGACTTTGGATATTGGCCAAGGCATCCTTGGCTCAACATAGCTCTTGATAAAGAAGGTCCAGCCCAAATTTCAAAAAGTTTGGAGCAATTTTTTCATTTTGGAAATTTTTTGCACAAAAAATAGAGTCTTCCTCCCTATGCGCCGCGCCACGTGGCGCTCGCTTTTGCTAGAGGGCTCCAAATCACAAAAGCTTTGTATTTCTGGATTTGTCATGAAAAGTTATGCTTGCCTACCTATGGCCAAGAAATTTGGGCAGGTTTTGAGCCCTCAAAGAGGTCGAAAACACTGAAAAAATGACCTCACTACCTCTATTTTGACACACAGGAAGCAACCTTGGGAGATTTGATTTTTGACAGGGCAAACGAAGGGCAAATTGAAAAATTCCACTTGGGTTGAAAGTGGACAGGTAGGCCTTTCCAACAAGCTTACTTGGAGCTGATTTGGAGATTGGGAAGGCCTCCAAAAGTGGGTCTAAACAAGCACGGCGCATAGAGAATTAGGCATGGCATATATAGGAAACATTGCCAGTTTGACCAAGTTTTGCTCTGTTTTTCGCCCAACTTTGCCTAGTTTGAATTTTTCACTTTCCTAATGGAAAATTTATGGTGTAATTTGATGAACATTGATGGATCATGATTTAAATATGTTATATTTTTACTTGTAGAGGTGGATGCATCAGTTTAGAGGTTGTTTGAAGCTGAATGAATCAGTTTCCTTGATTCTAGAGGCATGCTGTTATGTTGCCTAGTTTCTAGTTCTCAATTTAGGATCAGTTGGATCAGTTCCTAAACATGTGAGCTCGACCCCTAGAGGCAAGGATGAGATATGTTTGTCTATATTATGTTGTTTTCCAATCATTAGCATGGTTGGACTCTTGAGAAAGCCTAGAGTTTCATTGTACACTCACATCAGTATTTTGGGTAAGGAATTGAGACCAGGATTTGTAGCATTCTTTGGGATCCCTGTGGAATTTGTTTTGGTACAGTGATTTCTTATGTATTTGTGAATTATTCATGTTATATGTATCATTTCTCTTTATTTCTTCTTAGCTAAACAAACACAAGTGTAAGTAGAATACATTGAGAAGTGCAGTGCTCTACTTGAAGTTTGTTTTAGTCTTTTAATGTTTTCCACTGTTTGGAGAGGATCCATGGCTTCCCTTGCCCTCTTCAACTCCTCCTGAGTCTGATCCATCCACCTCACTTGATTTATAGTGCCAAATATAGTTTCCTACCTCGCCCCATCGAAATCCCTGCAAGACTGTGCCTCATTCCCTGCACCCAAAATCTGCCTTTCCCTTAGAGCCCACAAAACATCATTTTATCAAACAAACTCTTTTAAATCTATACCTAGCCTAAGATCAGTACCTAAAATAGTCATCTCAACCCTTTAGTGAAAATAATTTGCTGAGATTGACCCGGAGAGAGCCCTCTCCTAACCTGGTAGGGCTAGCTACCAGGCTGAGCGTGGTTTGATGTGGACCTAGAATCTTACCTTTTTAGCCTGAGGTAAATCTAGGCTCTAACATAGTGGCGACTTTGCTGGGGATCAATTGATTTTTTTTTAGTATTCTTCATTTTGAAACTATAGACGGAGTCTGAATATTAGCCAGGTAGCCTTCGAAACGCTTTTGCTTTGCATTAGCGCAAGTAGATAAATGCTACTTCAGTTACTCTCTGGCCTAGTCTCATTAACGGAAAATCTAACCTACAACTCACCCCAGTGCATCTGATAATTCTAAACTTTTGATGATAAGTTTAGGATTTGATAGGATGAATAAGTTGTTAGTGTCAGTTTGATCTCTTGGAAATAATAGCACACTAGCTTCTAGAAGATATACCAGAGCCAATATAGTTCAATAAAAGAATTAGAAGGATGAGATAAGGATCTGTGTAGATCTTAGGAAACTGAATGATGCTTGCATTCATGATCCCTTTCCAACTCCATTCATGGATGAGGTATTTGATAATGTTGGCAAACAGGAAGCATATTTGTTTACTTATGGGTTCTCTGGATACTATCAGATAAAGATCGCGCCAGAAGATAGGAGTAAGACAACCTTCACGACCAAGTGGGGATGTTTTCAATATAGTGTAATTCCTTTTGGACTTAAGAATGTGTCGACAATCTTTTCGCAAGTAGTCATTGCAACATTCAAAGAGTTCATTCACAAATTTTTGGAGGTATACTTTGATGATTGGATGATGTTTGGGCTCGTAGAGCGCCATGTAGCTAGTTTGTGCTTGATGCTAGATATGTGTCGAAGGTATCAAATCATGTTAAAGTTGAAGAAGTGCTTATTTTGCATTCCTTTTGGAATCTTGTTGGGTCATTTAGTGTGCCGACAAGGATTAATGGTGGACCCTGCTAAGATCATGGTCATAATTAACTTGGAGGTGCCAAGGAGTGTTAAATAGTTGCATGCAACACTGGGTCATATTGGTTATTATCGAAAGTTCATCAAGTGTTATGCTCAGATTACCATGCCGATCTAAAAACTATTGAATAAGGATGCTACATTCAGTTGGAATGAATAATGTCAACGGGGACTGGATGTGTTAAAAGAAAACATGGTCACCATGCTGATCCTAGTATTCCTAGATTGTAAGAAGGAATTTCATGTGAATGTGGATACATCATGTATTGCACTAGGAGCAGTACTGACACAGGCTAGTGAAGGAGAACTGTAATACTCGTTAGCATCTGCGAGCAGGAAGTTGTATAAGGCTGAAAATAACTATTTGACGATGTAGTGCGAAGTGTTGGCTATGGTGTACGTGCTCCAGACGTTCAGGCATTACTTGCTAGGTAGACACTTTAATATGTATACATACCATTCTGCATGAAAGTACATAGTCAAAATGCCTGTGTCGGGGGGGGGGGATATGCAAATGGATGTTGCTATTCTAGGAGTACTATTTCAAAGTAATTATGAAGCCAAGGAGATTGAATGTAGGACCAGATCATTTTTTATGCATTGAAACAAGTGAGGAGCGTCCTAACTTGGAGGAGGGGTTGTCTAACACACAGCTCTTTGCAGTGCGCATGGCAAACAATCATTTTATAGACACCATCCACTTCCTGACTATAGTAATGGCTCCAGAAGGATACACGAGTCAACAGAAGAAGGAATTAGTGGTGCACACAGTAGATTTTTTCTGTTATTGCAGGCCATTTGTATAAAATGGGAGTGGACAAGATACTACGCACTATTTTCCTGATTTTGAATGAAGCAATATCCTAGTTGAATCTCATGGAGGAGCTACGGGAGGCCATTTTATAGGAAAAGCGACAACTCAGAAGATTTTATGCGCTGGGTTGTGGTGGCCAACCTTCCATAACGATTACAAAGCATATTGTAGGGTGTGTGATGCATGTTAGAGAATTGGCAGGACATCGCGGAGGGATGGGATGCCTTTGAATCCATAAGTATCATTGTAGCCATTTGAAAAATGGGCAATTGATTTTGTCGGACCAATTCAGCCTCCAGGGAAGAAGATGGGTGCGCGGTATATCATCACCACGACTGAGTATTTGACCAAACGGGTGGAGGCGCAGCCTATAAAGGAATGTACAGGGGTAAAAACAATGAATTTCCTATTTTAATATGTGATGACCAGGTTCAGTTTCTCAAAGATTTTCATGAGTGATCGCGGTACACACTTCCTTAATGAAATGATTAGCATGCTAATGGAAGAATTCCAAGTGTATCATCAAAAGAGCATGCCACATCATCCTCAGGCCAATGAGACGTTGCAAGCATTTAATAAGATATTCAAGAACGCAGTGACAAAGTTTTGCAATGCGTAGAGGAATGATTGGGACGTGCGCATAGTAGTAGTGCTATGGGCTTATAGAACTACTTGTAAGACGATGACTGGATAGACACATTTCAGGTTGGTCTATGGTGTAGAAGTTGTGATGTCGATGGAATACATTGTGCTTAATCTATGCATAGGGTTGTTCACAAGTATGGAGGATTGCAGAGCCTTAGAAGAGTGGCTTGTGTAGCTAACAGAGATGGAGGAAGATAGATTCTTGGTTGGATTTCATCAACAAGTTCAGAAGGAGCGCGAAAAGGCATGGCATGATGGACACATCAAATTGCGCACCTTGAAGGTAAACAATTCAGTTTTATTATATGACAACAATTTTTATAAGTTTCCAGGAAAATTTTAGATGCATTGGCTGGGGCCATATGTTATTAAGGAGATTATCGATGGTGGAGCAGTTCAACTTGTGAAAGGTAAATGACATCCAATTGAAGCCATATGCAAGGGATCCATCCAGATGACTATATGATGACAGCATAGTCTTAGCACTCTAGGTAGCTACAAGGAGCCACGGTACTATAAACTACACTACCTAGGTTGTAGAGCTACGCGATTAGGGGTCTGCATGGAACATGAGGATGTCACAATACTAGGAAAAGCACGAAGGGAGCTACGCTATAGGGGTGGAAACCACGCAGTGCAACCAAAAAGTGACTGTTACCATCATTGTTCATGATTTGACTTCTAGAAGACGGTTAAGAGGAGAGGGCGAGTGACATTTAAGTCATTTAAGGCTGAAATTAAGAGTGAAATCTTTGGACATATGCTGCCAATATCACAGTTATGAACATATTTTGGGGGGAATGTGTGAATTTGAATTTGAATTTTCCTATAAATTATAGATGGTTGTCTAGTGAGAAACACTTTTCATTCTGAGAATTTCTGAATTGTGATATTTGTTGCGTGAGTTCTTTGAGAATTTTCTTGCAAGGCCCGTGTCTGATCAGTATCTTGAGCTCGATCAACACCTCATGTTTGCAGTAGCGGAGATCGCTATTATTGGGGGCACTGTTGCCTCTGAGGGAGCCTCGCCTGAGGTCATGAGTATGGAAACTGCCGCAACATTGCCTAAGGCGTCGAGGTCACCTAGGTCGAAGCCTATGCAAATAAGAGAAGTAGCCAAGCTGAAGAAGGATAAACAAAAGAAGACACTTCTAGTGCATGAGTCACCAAGGAAACATCCAACTACATAGCTCAGAGAAAAGAAAAGCCAATCACAGAGGAGAAAGAAAAAGTGGTAGACTTGGGGGCTGAGGAGGGTGCATAGGATATTGACATTGAGGGGGTGGACCCTATTTAAAAACTATTAGAGTATATCCCTCCGTGTCTAGGCAAGGTGAAGGTCTCGAAGGACCCATATGAGGGAGATTTCATCCTAAACACACCCCTGCTACTAAAAACATTACATTTTGAAGGACTGCACTTAGCGTGCATCCCACATATGAAGCTCGAATATTGGGATTTGGGCGACATTGAGCGGTTCCCCTCCTTGGCTACCAATACCTTCATGAAGCGAGTGTTCTACAAGGGGTCTGGCTTCACCGTGCTGGAGCTAGTGGAATGGATTCGTGGGGTAAACAAGGCAGGGTTACTGAACCTACTATGGGTGCCTCACTACCACTGCACCCTTATAAATTTGACGGTCATTAAGCAGTTGTTGTGCCTTGTGCATGATGGGTGCTTGTGGTTGAGTGAGACAATACCAATCACTGATATGTTGTTCCATCAGATCACATTATTTCCTCATTCAGGACTGAAAGCAGCCAAAGCATTTGGCAAAAATATGGGTGATCATGACCTCACCGAGACGATGAAGGACAAGTTCAAACTTGTTAAGAAATCATGCGGGTATTCCATCTCTAGTATTACTAACCTCATAGTGAAGGTGGCCACCCAAATTTTGGCTATCAAACTGATGAGAAATTGTCATGTGGATGAGGTGCCGACACCTGTGGTTTTGTTAGCGGCTCAGTTCATAGAGGGAGTACAGTTCATTTGGGCACGCTACATGTGCACTGAGTTCCTCGCGAACTGCAGAGATGCACAAAACCAAGCAAAGACTTTCAATTATTCATGGTTGTTATTATCAATTGTGCTGGTCACATGGGAGTTGTCGGAGGATAGCCAGTTTCCTCTAGTCGAGAAAGATTTACCAAAAGCAGCCAAGTTTGCTTCTCTCTGGGTCACAAAGGACGTTGTGTGAGTTCACGAAAGAAAAATATTTTGGGTACTGATGCAGGAAAGCATCTGTGTAGCCATCAACCAAAAGCCACAATTGTCCTAAACCATCTTTGAGTAGTTATTTGGGTATGCAAAGTTCGAAGTGGACTTCCACCATGTTTACATCTGGGCATTGAAGGATCCGGATCAGAAATGGTATGATATTACCTACTTGGCTACGGATGATGCCATTGAAGAAGACCTTAAGAAATGGCCAAAAGATTGGCACACACCATCGGATTTGGCTACTGGGACTAGCAAGTCCATGGAGAAGCAGAAAAGGAAGTGGCCCGACTGAAGGTTCAGTAGTTGGTAGAAAAGAGGAAGAAGGAGATTGAGGAGAAGGCCTGCGCAGAAGAGAAGCGTGTCGCAAAGGAACAAGCAGAGCAGGAAGAGTGCAGTTTTGACAGAAGTCAGAAATCTCCTTTTCCCCAAGCGTAGGAAGAAGAACAATTAGAACAGGGTGATAGAGATTAGGAGAGCACTCTTTTTTGTGTAAAGTGACATAGGGAATAGGAAAAGGAGGGACAACGAAAGATGACCAAATCCTCCAAGTCGTTGCTAGATCCAATCACCTTGACAGAGGGTGACTTGGATGATATTGGAGATAAGGTAAGGGATATGATAGTAGAAATGCTATAGCAGTTTGAGAAATAGTAGAAGCAAGCATTGGTCGCCATATAGATGGGTTTGCGCGAGCTGCAGATCCAAACAACTAGACTACAGGTAGGTGTAGGTCAGAGCAGTAAGGCATCAACTAGCTTGGCGTCAGGGACCACCCAAGTAGCAGAGTTGGTTTGATCCTTGGATCTCCAGGTAGTCGCGCTGCCTGAGGGAGCTTTGAGCACAGAGGTGGACGCTGACAAGGTTATTGTCAGTGCTTTGAGGAATATTGGTCTGAACTTCGCTGTGCTCCCTAGTGAATTCCTTCACACACTGCAAGCAGGTGTGATTGCATAAAGTAGGGCCTAGGAGCAGTGCGCGCTGAGTTTGATCAGTGAGCAGAAAGTCAACAACAAACATATTTTCATTGAGAAGAAAATGGTGCTAGGAGCATGGAAAAAGGTTCATGAGTAGAATGAGTGAACTATAGCTATGGTGGCTGAAGCATGCAGAATCATTCTTGAACTACACATACCAGAAGAAGCGTCGTTGGAGGCCAAGATTCGAAAGTTGGCTGTAGGTGTGTGTAATGCAAAAAAGGAAATGGCCAAGGTTCAGTTTGAGCTGAACCTAAAGATCACAGAGCTTGAGTTGAGGTCATATCCTTTAACTCCTTTAGAGATTAGAGTATAGTGTGAGGCCATTGTAAAGGATGTAGTCACAACAGTAGATGTCTCGGTGGCGGATTGCACTGTGCTCTTTAAGCAGTCTATGGAGGTAGTTATGACTCTGTAGGAGGATCCTAACCTGTAGAGGTTAAACATAGAGGCCTGATAATTGCAACAACAATATGACGAAGAAAGAGCAACAACACACACCATTGCCATAACGTAAAGATTGGAAAAGTTGCAGGAAGCAAAAAAACTGCTCGAACAAGTGGAAGCAATGTAGCAGAAAGAGGCAGTCATCAAGGCTCGATTGGAGCCTTGGCTGGATGAAGCCTATGTTATCTCCGCTACCATTGGGGAGAAGTTGGAAAGCCTGTAGAGGACATAGAAGAAGATCTAGGAAGATAACGCTGGACCAGCAATAGAGCAGCTGGTGGAGCAAATCAAGTAGGTAGCCACGTAGAGCGCGGCTAAGGTAGCGGTGGCACAAGTTGAGCTAGGAGGTCTTCAAAGTAAGATCTCCACACCAAAAGAGTGACTCGGGAGTGAGTCACGATATTTGTGTTGGGGGCCTATTGAGACAGGGTCCCCTATGGTCAATTTTGGGGCAAAAGCCCAAGCTTAGTTATGTAAGGTGTAAAGTCTCTGAAAGTTGTGGTCATGGAGCGCGTAGATAGTAAAGTGTCATAAAGGGTTTTCCCTTCTTTTATATAAGATGTGTTAGCTTTAATAGATTTACCCATGGTTCATGTACCATGGGATTGTATAAAAAGGAGAGTCTTAGAGTGTCTAAGGCAGTTCATAGTGGACGATATTGATGAAGATGAATGTGATGGGTCAGTAGAAGTGAAGGTCGAGGAGTCTTAGAGTAGAAGAGAGGCTCTATAGCTCTATGCACAAAGGCCTAGAGTAGAGTCCGCAACTGAGTGCATTGACCCCTACAGCTGAGTGTGTAGGATAATCTTGAGTCTGTAAGAAGAACTAAAGTATCAATAAAGAGATTATTCTAGATGTTGAAAAATGTGCAACAAGAAATGTTAAATTTAGAATGTGCTAAAAATAGACCTGCTAAAAATAGCATGTCTAAAAATAGCAGTTGGCCAATGAGGTCATTGGCCACATTGGGTGAGAGGTGAAACTGCTAAAAATAGAAACTTCTAAAACTAGAATTTCTGGGTCCCTTCCTATTTATAGCAGTCCCTAGTCTATCTATAGGAAGTAAAATTAATTTTGGTCTAAACGATAATTGGAAATATTAATTAATTAATTCAGTTGAGTTAATTAATTATGGACAATTAAACTTGAAGTCTTTGTGAGATCATGCAATTATTTTCCCCCTTGATTTAGGAATTTATCCCTTGATTAAAGGAGATAAGGTTCAGTTCTATAATGAGAGAATCAACTGAATTAGTTTAACTTAGTCAAGTCTAGTTAGATTATTTTAACAAGTTGTTAAAACAATAAAATATAGTTTGTTAATGTTTGCATGCATGTGACAACTATTATTTTAGATAACTAAGGATTCACTCAAGGATAACTATTGCATGTTAGTTCTGTCAGAGACCCAATTGAGATCAGATGTGGGATAGTGTACTATCAGATGCTTAACTATTTCTAGTAAGTAGTTTTTGCATGGTTGAGGAACTAGTGTTCTCAAGGAATACGTAGTTGGACCATTGGTTGTTTTTGGTATGTTGGAATTATTAGCATATGCTTTTGCTATTAGTTCCTAAGAAAACTACGTAAGGACCATAGGGAAAGCTTATATAAACAGGGCTTGGGTGGTTCATGAGACATATCTTCATATCTTCATAGTTCATTGAGAACTGAATAGCTTGAGAGATAATTCTTCTTGTATTGTGAAGAGGATTTCCACTTGATTGATGATACTTGGTTGGGGTTTTATGCTGGTGCTTTCCCCTAGATATATCTTGTGTTATGTGTGATTTATTCTCTTGATCAGTTATGCATGTTTCTACTTGATGTTTCTCATGATTTTGATTATGCTTCCGCTTAATGTTTTGTAGAAGTAGAACAGGTATTATGCTTTAGGACATTGCATATATCAGTTTGTTCTACAGGTGAAATTTCTACATGGTATCAGAGCATAGGTGATCAAGCAAGAACAGTATACTAGTAGAAGAAATTCGAAGTTTATTATTTGGGATATAGATCTCAAGTACTTATCACATCTATTTCATCAATTGCGTTCTATGGTTTGAGGCTTGAGTATGCCCTTGATGGCAGCTCAAACTATATAGCTTGGAAGGATCGCATGGAGGCAGTTTTGGAAGATAATGGTCTTAAGGATTTCATTGATCAAGAAATTCCTAAGCCTACTGACAAGACTGAGCAGGTGGAATGGAGGAAGTGTGTGGCTAGAACTAGGAGAATTCTCTTGGAGGGAGTGCGAGATCACATTGTCTTGAGCCTCCATGGGAAGGACACTCCGCATGCAATGTGGAAAACATTGAAAGATTTATATCAGAATAGTAGTGATCAGAGGAAGCTAGCATTGAAGGACAAACTTTGAAAGATCAAATGTGAAAGGGATGAGACGATCTCTATGTATCTGACTAAGCTCATCACATGCAGGGATGAGCTTGCAAGTGCAGGGGTCGTGACATCGGATGAGGATATGGTGAGTCTAACACTCCTTGGCCTTCCTAAGAGCTGGCATAGCTACAAAGACTTGATGAATGGAAGGGAGAAAATGCTAGATTAGGAATGACTATGGTCGGATTTGATGTAGGAGGAGATTAGACGGAGCACGAGAGACAGTTCTTCATCCATGCATGATGAGGAGAACTGTGCCTTATCGAGTAAGACAAAGAAGGGGAAGGAGAAGGTTTCTCTTTCCAAATCTAGTTCTTCCAATGATGGGAAGAAGGTTGATAAATGAAAAGTGCGATGCTTTTGTTGTCATGAGGTGGGCCATTATGCTGCAAATTGTCCATGGAGGAAATCCAAAAATGGATTCGGGAAAGGATATGAAGGTGAGGCACTTGCTTCTCAGTTTAAGTTGGATTTCACACTCTTTGCATGCATGTTTTCATCCTTGATGGGAAGTGGTTGGTTTCTTGATAGTGGAGCTTCTTTCCACACAACCAGTGACAAGAGTTTATTCAGTACTTTGGAGGAGAAAGATCTCCAGATATTCAAAGCGATGGGTAATGATGAGAAGTATAGTGTCTCAAGTGTAGGCACAATTATTTTTTAGAGGGAGCATGGAGCTCGCCTTACCTTGACCGAAGTCAAGTATGTACCAGGACTGAAGAGAAAGTTGGTGTCGATTGCGATGCTGGAAGATAGAGGCTATGATGTAGTCTTCAGTAAGGGAAACGTTTTCCTTAGACACATCATCACTAGATAGGTGAAGCAAATTGGTTCATGGGTCAAGAACCTATATGCACTTGAGGTGCAAGATGCATGCAAAGCCTTGAGGAGCAAGGCAAAGGTTAGAGACTTGGTGGTTGAGAGGGAGGGTATATTACCTCTCAACATGCAGAGCTAGAATAATTCTTAGACGATTGTGGAGGAGCCACGATTAGTGTAGCAGCTTCAGGAGGTTGTGGAGCAGCCATAATAGGGGAAGATGAGTGGAGATTGAGTTGAGACATCTACTCATGCAGAGACCTCCAGTAGGGGGAAACTTCGAGCCAGGTGGGCTGAGGGATCACATTTAGCCATACCTCCAGGTAGGAGGTGGGGCGATATAGAGTGATCACCCCAAGGAGGAGGGGTAGGATTCTTGAGGTACCCAACCTCTTAGATGAGACCTTTCTACAGGAGCCCTGATGTGGAGTAGCAGGAACTAATTGATTTGGTAGAGAAAAATGTGGATGGAGTGGTAGAGAGAGCGACAGTGAAGGGAATCCCAGGACAATGCATCGCTAGCAGGCTACAACAATGCGAGAGGCACAAGTGTTTTGCACAGTGCTAGGTGGCACAGAGAGGTGTGCAATGGTGCGAGATGCATGGAGATGTTGTAGTAGTGCAGATGTCAGAGAGGGAACACTTGTCAGTAGCAGATAGAGCTTCAACATCAGAGTATGTTCCTAGCCCAACAAAGTGGTCAGTTGGGAGTGTTTTTGTTCCAAGTGTTGTTGGAGCAAGTGGACCGGGTAGATGTGTTGCATGCAGAAAATTCCAAAGTTAGAAGATTGGGTTCGAGAGAAAGCCTTTCTTGTTAGGACGGAGTGTTGAAAAATGTGCAACAAGAAATGTTAAATTTAGAATGTGCTAAAAATAGGCTTGCTAAAAATAGTAGGTATAAAAATAGCAGTTTGGCTAGTGAGGTCATTGGCCACATTGGGTGAGAGTTGAAACTACTAAAAATAGAAAGTTCTAAAACTAGCATTTCTAGGCCCCTTCCTATTTATAACAATTCCTAGTCTATCTATAGGAAGTAAAATTAATTTTAGTCTTAACAACGGTTGGAAATATAAATTAATTAATTTAGTTGAGTTAATTAATTATGGAAAATTAAACTTGAAGTCTTTGTGAGATCATGCAATTATCTTCTCCCTTGATTTAGGAATTTATCCCTTGATTAAAGGAGATAAGGTTCAGTTCTATAATGAGAGAATCAATTGAATTAGTTTAAATTAGTCAAGTCTAGTTAGATTGTCTTAACGAGTTGTTAAAATAATAAAATATAGTTTGTTAATGCTTGCGTGCATGTGACAAATGTTATTTTAGATAACTGAGGATTTACTCATGGATAACTATTGCATGTCAGTTCTGCCAGAGACCCAGTTGAGATCAGATGTCGGACAATGTACTATCAGATGCTTAACTATTTCTAGTAAGTAGTTTTTGCATGGTTGAGGAACTAGTGTTCTCAAGGAATACATAGTTGGACCATTGGTTGTTTTCGGTATGTTGGAATTAATAGCATATGCTTTTGCTATTAGTTCCTAAGCAAACTACGTAAGGACCATAGGGAAAGCCTATATAAACAGGGCTTGGGTGGTTCATGAGACATATATTCATATCTTCATAGGTCATTGAGAACTGAATAGCTTGAGAGCTAATTCTTCTTGTATTGTGAAGAGAATTTCCACTTGATTGATAATACATGGTTGGGGTTTTATGCTGGTGCTTTCCCTTGGATATATCTTGTGTTATGTGTGATTAATTCTCTTGATCAGTTATGCATGTTTCTACTTGATATTGCTCATGATTTCGTTTATGCTTCCGGTTAATGTTTTGTAGAAGTAGAACAAGTATTATGCTTTAGGACATTGAATATATCAGTTTGTTCTACAGGTGAAATTTCTACACTGGAAATATATGTGTTTTGTCCATGTACTTCTGTTATGAATAAATGTGTTTATGTTATGATGAATAATGGGGTTATGATTTAACACTGTATTGATGTATGATTCTACATGTTTTACACTGTTATAAGAACACAAGTAATAATATCTGTTTATGATAAGAATATCTTAATGCATGTTAAAGATATTAGATAATTAGGTTGATCTGGGCAAATATAGAACTAAGGATAATTACATAAGATTGTAAGTGGTTGATTCTCTTTTTTAGGGTCTGCAAAAGAGAGTTGGGGACCTTCGTGAAGGTCTGGAAGTCAATGAAAGGAAGTATATCGATAAGCCCTAAAGGGCTTATCGATCTGCGTGAAGGCAGATTAGGAGTATAAAATGACATCACGATCATCTCTAGGTATAGAAACTTGGTTCTAGCATTCCCCCATACTATTTCAGGTGAGACTGCAGTGCACGCTTTGTGGATTGATGCCAAAAGGGCTAGTAGTGTAGGGATTTGTTTGGAAAACTTAACCCTGAACCTGTGTCAGGGCCCACTAAGCCAACACTAAATCCACAGTCAATAACAATAGTAACATGAATTCCATTGATCCAGGTGGATATTGGTGGCCACCCGCCAATTCCACTTGGACCCCCACCATTGTTTCTTTCAATTTTTTTCAATTTCCTTAATTGTAGCATAATTTACTATTTTTAGTAGTTTTTTCAGGTCCTAAACTTCAGGAGCGGTTTTAAGGCTCTAAACAATTTTTTTTTGGATATCACATTTTTCATTGTAGTCCTTAGAGAGATCTTTCCAACAGGTTATCATGCGCGTCACACGGAGATAATATGACCAAGTTGCTATCCTAGGAAGTTGGATGTCCAACTCTCCCCAATGGGGCCCATAAACTCTTGGTGTTACATCTCCTCGGGTTAGGGTTTTAGTTGTTTAGGGTTTGATCTTATTGTTCAATAATAAAAAGGCCCTTGAGCCTCATTGTAACTCAGTTCAGAGGCATGTAGCTGCAACATCTCTTCTTAAAGATAAGCTACCATCACTCGAGCTAGTCTTATTTCCATTCTGTTTGCAAGCATATTTCAATATTTGACATTAATGAAATGAAGTGTTATTTCTATTGCATCTTTGTATTTATGGTTATATCTATAATTTGTTGCATTCCTATTTAAATCTAGATCAATGGTATTAGAGCGGTCTTCTCATTCTTTGTTTTTCTTTGCATGTCCCCAACGAGGTCAGGATATAAGGAGTTACGGCTTAAACTAGTTGAACCTTTGCAAGACCAACCTCACAAATCCCAACAACCTCCCATGGCGGATGAAAAGAAAGATGAGGGGGCATGAGATCCTATCAAAATCTTGCTCGAGGAAGCCCTCGAGCGACAAAGGAACATGATGATGGACAACTTTTCCTAGATCCTTCAGCAACTACGTAGGGGCGACACATATAATTCTGGGAGCTACTCTAAAAGTGCCACACCCTTTAAGGTACAAGTTAACTTTGACATTCCCATATTTGAGGGTCAGATAGATGCAGATGCTATGGATAAATGGTTAAATTTGCTAGAAGGATATTTTTTCGTCCATGATTTTTCCAACCGGGAAAATATCACCTTTGCACTTTTCAAATTAGCCCCCTAGGTCAAGGACTAGTGGGAAACGTACTCTGAGCAGAAGGATGAAAGTACAAACTCACTATTTTCAGCCACACCCACTTGGAGCTCATTTCGCTATGCCATCAAGGAGTAGTACTACCCTATCAGGAGCTATGAGGATAAATACATAAAGTGGAAAAAACTATGACAGGGAAGGGACCAAGATGTGCTAGAGTTTATCAATGTTTTTCATACCCTTCACATGAAGTTGGGTATCAAGGATTCCAATAATCATTTGGTTCTCAATTACCTTAGTTGCCTACATAGGTACATCCTGGACGAGATGGAATTCCTAGACATCTCCTCGCTCGGCACGACATACCAATATGCGGTCAAGATCGAGAAAACGTTTAAATAGAAGAAGCGAGACTTTGGATTTGTGAATCTGAAGCAAGGGAAAGGTGCCCCCAAACTACAGAGCAAAGGACAAATCCAAGGCGGGGCATCCCAGGATAGCTCGCCAAAGCCGCAAGCAAAGAAAAATGTTGCGAAGCTCAAGGACACAAGAAAGTGGTGTGAGTTCCATAAGAGCTCCACTCACAACATAAGTGAGTATAGTGCTAGGAAATCATTGGTGGCCGAGCTAAAGGCTTCAAAATTAGATGCATGTTATGACTCTAAGTCAAAACCCGACAAGGGGAATGACAAAGGGAACCAGATTATCAATGCAAAGCCCAAAGCCACCGTTGCCACCGTGAAGATCCAAAACGAAGAACCCTGAAGATCTAGAGGAGGAGGAGTGCCTCTTCTACTCCCAGATGTGGGTAAACGGTTCCTCGCTATAGTTCATTGTTGAAAGTAGAACCAAGATAACCACATTTTGGCATAGGTCATGAAGCGGCTGGGCTTACCGACCACAACACATCCACAACTGTACACAATCAGGTCACTTCACCAAGGACGGGATCTTCGCGTGAGCCAGCAATGCCGCCTTCCACAGAACATCAAGCCCTTCAAGGATGAGGTATTATGTGATGTTGCTCCCTTTTTTTGTGTTGTATTATTAGGCCAACCATACTTATGGAAGTGACATGTTATGTATGAGTCAAGGCCTCATGATATTATTGTTACTTTTGGAAATAAGTTGTATAGGATACCGGAGGTAGCACTACCTACCACCATCTCTTTTGTTACTGCAAAACAATGCAGTTAGATCATTTCCAAAATCAGGAAATTGATTTTCCTAATGATATGCCCTCAAGGAAAGAAGAAGATGGTGGACACAACCTCCAAATAGGGCCCCTTCGCACGGCGAAAACAGATGGACAAGGTCATGGAGGAGTACAAGGACATCTTCACCTCCCCTAGAGGGGTGCCTCTGCACTATCAGGTCAAGCACTCCATCCATTTGACCCTAGGTGTGTCGTTGTCCAATGGACCAATCTATTGGCACTCCATTATGTAGAACAATGAAATCAATGGGCAGATTCAGGAGCTACTGTAGAAAGGTCACATCTGTCTGAGTTCATCACCCTCTGGGAGCTCGATCATGTTGGAATAGAAAAAGGATGGGACTTGGAGACTTTGTATGGACTGCCAGGTTCTGAACAAGATCACAATTTTGAATAGGTACTTGATCCCACAGACTGATGACCTTCTGGACCAACTGATAGGGGAAAAATATTTCAGCAAGAGCAACTTGAAGTCTGGCTATCACCAAGTACCAATTGAACTCTCTAATGTGTGGAAGACTGCCTTAAAAGCTAAGGAGGGCCTTTTCGAATGGTTGGTTATGCCTTTTGGGTTGACGAATGCTCCTGCAACATTCATGAGGCTGATGGATGAAATCTTGCAGTCATTCACCAACTCATTTGTAGTGGTATAGTTGGATGACATCCTGATCTTCAGCCAGAGTTGGGAAGAGCACCTCCACCACATCCGACAAGTTCTCCAAACACTCTAGAAACACAAATACTGTGCCAATTTGGAAAAATGCACTCTTGGCATGACTCAGGTTCAGTATCTGGGATATATTATTGATGAACGAGGGGTGCA
Organism: Pinus taeda; assembly: GCA_000404065.3. NCBI lineage: Eukaryota > Viridiplantae > Streptophyta > Pinopsida > Pinales > Pinaceae > Pinus > Pinus taeda. The sequence goes on from APFE031555762.1 coordinate 257,687, forward strand.
TGTGGATCCAGCCAAGATCCAAGTCATTCACGATTGGCCAGCCCCAACCACTCTGACAGAGCTTCGTAGCTTTCTAGGTCTTGCTAATTTCTTCTGCAGGTTCGTGTTGGGATTCTCTCATATCACTTGGCCCTTGATTCAAGTCACCAAGGGTGGAGAAAAAGTAAAATTATTTTAGTCTGAATCTCAACAGAAGGCATTCACAAAGTTGTAACATTGCCTCTACTGTACACTGGTGCTCACTTTACCAAACTTGCAACAACCATTTGAGATCGAGACAGATGCCTCTAACTATGCATTTGGGGAAATCCTTACTCAACAGGGGCATCCAGTGGCATATCATAGTGATACACTTTCAGACACAGTTCAGAAGTATCCCACTTATGACAAAGATGTATTCCATTGTGTAGGCTTGTTGACAATGGAAGCATTAGACTTTGGGGAAGGAAACGGTCACCCACACAGACCACGAACCCCTGTAGTTCATACAGACACAAGGGAAGTTGGAGAATCATCGCCATCAAAAGTGGTACACATAACTGCAATAGTTCCATATGAATACCAAGTATAAGAAGGGTAGCACCAATAATGTTATAGACTGTCTCAGCCGACCACTGATCATGGCGTTAACCACCATGCTCAACTCTTGTGGGCATGAGAATTTTGATTTACCACTGCTCTACAAAAGTGACCCTGAGTTCGGTCACACATACCATAGGCTTTTGGAGGGTCAGTAAGTTCCATATTTTCACCTCCAAGATGCCCTCCTATGCCACCTAGGACACTTTTGTGTTCGTTCAAGTGAACTAGCCAAGATGATTTGGGAAGCACACTACAGTCAGGCCACTGGGCATTTAGGCGTCGAGAAAATAGTGGAAATACTGCAGAAGTATTTCTACTGGCCGAATCTTCAACAGGATGTCGGGAAGTATATCAAATCCTGCACTGCCTATGCCATTGCCAAACTGAACATCAAGAAGCAAGGCTTGTGTACTCCAATGCCTACCCCTAGTCAACCTTGGGAATCCATCTCCATGGATTACATGTTGGGCCTTCCTTCTATGAAGCATGGAAACGACTATGTTTTTGTGGTCGTTGACAGATTCTCAAAAATGGTCATTCTGGCACCCTGCAAGAAGAATATCACAGCAGAAGCCACTACTAATCTCTTCTTTGAATGAGTGTGGGTACACTTTGGGATCCCAATGTATATCATCTCAGATCGGGGCAACAGATTCCTCATTACATTTTGGTCTAGTCCCTGGTTGATGCTGGACACCAAGCTCATTAAGTCCACAACTTTCCATCCCCAAACTGATGGCCAGACAGAGGTTGTCAACAGGATGATCATACACATTCTGTGCATGTACAACACAAATCATCCATGCACATGGGATGAGAGCCTTCCCTATGTCCAGCATAACTATAACTGGGCTCTCCACAACTCGACTGGCCACATCCCTTTTCAGGTGGGCTTCGGATTCCAGCCACTATGTCCCATTAATGTGGACATACCATTTGTAGTTACTAAGGCAGATTCAGCTCATGTCCAGTTGGAAGCTGATAAGGCAAACAACTTCATTGATCACAGGCAACATATCCGACAGTAGGTCCATGACATTCTAGACAAATCAAATGCCAAGTACAAGCAGCGACATGATCAACATCGAGTTCCACACAGGTTTCGGGTGGGTGACAAAGTCTGGTTGCATTTACAGAAGGAACTCCTTACCGGAGCCTATCGTCAACTCAGACCAATCCGATATGGTCCTTACACCATTACCAAGGCTGTGGGTGATAATGCATTTGAGTTCAACATTCCCCCATTCCTTGGCCTACACCCAGTGTTCAATGTGGATCGCCTTTGACCATGCTTCCCATCATTGCTGGACACATCATACATTGCAGAACAACTCACACCTACAGAGTTAAATCCAGATTACATGGAGAAAGCCACAACTAATTAGATCATGGACATGAAAATAAAGAACCCTCGCCAGCAAAAGGTCCAACTGTATTGAATTTTCAAAGCAGGCCAATTCCTTCACTAGGGCAAGTGGCTCACCAGGGACCAAGTTTAGCAGAAGTTTCCTCATTTCATGGAGGAACTCAACGCAATGGGGACCATTATTTCGTAAGTGGGGAGGAATGATCCAGGTGGATATTGGTGGCCACCCACCAATTCCACTTGGACCCCCACCATTGTTTCTTTCAGTTTTTTTAGTTTCCTTAATTGTAGCATAATTTACTATTTTTAGTAGTTTTTTAGGTCCTAAACTTTCATGAGTTGTTTTGAGGCCCTAAACGATGTTTTTTTGGAAATCTACCGCAAACAATTTTACATCCAAAATTTTCATTTCCATCATAGTCCTCAGAGAGATCTTTCCAACAGGTTATCATGCACGTCAAACAATGATAATATGGCCAACTTGTGATCCCGGGAAGTTGGTTATCCAACTCACCCCAACAGGGCCCATAAACTGTTGGTGTTACATCTCCTCGAGTTAGAGTTTTGGTTGTCTAGGGTTTGCTCTTATTTTTCAATAATAAAAAGGCCCTTGAGCCTCATTGTAACACAATTCAGAGGCATGTAGCTGCCACATCTCTTCTCAGGGATAAGCTACAATTGCCCAAACTAGTCTTATTTCCATTATGTTTGTAAGCATATTTCAGTATTTGATATTAATGAAATGAAGTGTTATTTCTACTTCATATTTGTATTTATGGTTATATATATTAATATATATATATATATATATATTAATTTAATATATTAGCATTACCAGGTATTTTTTACATATTTTTCCATCTTTCATTAATAATGTTATAAATTTTATCATAATTGACATATTGTGAAATTAGTTGATATGTGGAGACTCCAAAACCTAGTTTTTTTGGGCAGTTTACTTCATATATGTAGTGTGATGAAATGTGTTTGATGAAGGTAGAGAGAAACATGAAACAAAGGGTTATTTGTAGATTGTTTGATTTTTTGTTTTTGTTTACTTTTAAATTATTATATGCATAATTGAGTTATTACAAACTGAGTTGATATGTGGAGACTTCAAAGACTATTTTATTTGGGGAGTTTGCTTCATATTTTCTATGTGTTTGTGTTGGTGTTTGCATGTATGTAGTGTGATGAGTTGTGTTTGATGAAGGTAGAGAGAAACTTGAAACAAAGTGTTATTTGTAGTTTGTTTGATTTTATTAAATACATTTCCAGGTATTTTTTAAAGAGTTTGACATTTCTAATTAATAGTGTTTTTTTTCTCATCGAGTTGAGAATGGAAAAAAGTAGAGAGAGAGAGAGAGAGAGAGAGAGAGAGAGAGAGAGAGATTGATTCAACTAGAGTCGAACAAGATCTTGCAAAGAACATTCCCATAAAATATTCTTAGCATAGTCCATTAATAAAACCTCTTTTCATCAATACAATTTTAAAAAATAGACCATGATAATGTATGTTTTTATTTTCTTGTTTTTCCAAAGATTGGCAATGCTAAATAACCATCTACATTTGTGAACAAACTTTATATATATGGCTAAGATAAATCTACACCAATTATACAAGATATAAAATTGATTTGTCTCAAGTCTAGATAACATCATTATTCAACCACAATTTCTTCTACCATCATTTTTATATAAATTGAGATCACCATATTATTTCCAAATAAAGTGAGATTCTTATCCTATTTTGAAGAACAGTTATTTTTGTAAATGATTAGAAAAGAACTAAATATTAAATAAAGGTGAATTGATGGAGAAAGTTTATGGACAACATCTTAGTAATACTAGTTAAGATTTCAGTATTTGCATTATATATATTCATTTAAGTGTAGATACTAATTCTGGCAATGTGTATTGATTCATGTGTCACAGTAATAACAATATGGATGATGCGGAAGTCAAGGAGCATGAAGAAAAAATAGTAAATGGGAAGGAACAACAAAGATGAAGTTCAAATAGAAACACAAAAAATAACAACTACAGTGTATCAACAAAGGCAATTAGAAAAAATGATAACATAAAAAAACAAAGAAAATATGAAAGAATAGATTGAATGACAAAGAACATTTCAAAGAGAATATAAAAGAGCATACCGACAAAGAAAGACACACCAAGTGACAATAGAAAAACAATGAGAAGAGATGATAAAACAATTTGAACAACAAAAAGCACGTCAAAGAGAATACCAAAGAGCGTATCGAGAAAGAAAAACACAACAAATCACAACAAAACAACAACAAAAAGAGATGAAACAACAAATTAGACAATATAGAGAATATCAAAGAGCATACTGATAGAGGAAAACAAAACAAGTGACATATAATAAGTGTGAAGAGCAAAGAATGAAAAAAAAATATAGAAGAAAATCCTACAGAGAAAAAGTTTCTAAAGGATGTAGCAGAAAATACTGTAAAAAAGTTGTCTAAAGAATGTAGAAGAAAATACTATGAAAAATAGGTGTTTAACAAACATCGATGTCCATTTTTCAGCCATAAATTCTGACTGAGATATCTATATTTCACATCGAAAATTTCATGATAAAATTGATCAATTATATCAAGTTCAAATGTATTTTGTGTGCAAGGATTCATATGCCATAATTCATATATTTAAAACAAAAACACATCCAATATGCATGAAATGTAAAATAGACGAAATTCATCATATATTTTCATCTGATAATCACATGACTTTAAGACAACAATCTAAGTTCCTTCAAGGTCTCACAAAAGTTGAAGAGATGTTGATAGCATGTGCAAGTCCAATTTTGCAGGTTATGAATTCAATAAGTGGACAATACAAATATATAGGGCACACCATTATTTTTCCACAAGAGGTTTCCAATCTGTCTATGAGGTTACCCCAACATATTCAAGACTTAGAATTGATGATTTTTGTATGAAAGAAAGGTGGACAATGATCAAGTTGTGTTTTTATTGTCAGAAAAGATAAAGTATTGTGTGCATTGAAATATAAGACCAACAAAGATCCATCTTAAATTGGAATCTATCAAACGCTAAGAAGGATCATATCTCTTGAGATGAAAACCTATTTTTTTAGTGCAAAACTTGAGGAAAGTTTTTAGCCTTGAGATATCTAACCCCTCTCTACGCTTGATAGATCCATATTTAAGATGGATCTACGCTTGTATAACTTCTTTGCAACTTACTTTTCTCTTATCCATATTAGAATTTAGAATGTTAAAGTGTTACATAACAATATATGCTCTTTCTAATAAAAGTATCTATATGTTAAACTATTGATACTTAGAATATAAAACAAATATATTCTTTTCAATCTAGATGGGAATAAACTAGCATACATATTGTAATCATCGCATTAAACATACACAATTTAGTTATAGAAATAACATTTTACAAAATAATTTGTAGGTTTACGTCTTCTTAGTTCCTGTACCAATATACAATTTTTCAAAATAGAATATCTCTACATTTTAGTCATTTCTTGAAAAATATTAAGTAAACACAATGATACAAATTTCATAAACCTCTCAAATCATATTTTCAAATTCTTCCTTTTTATCGAACAAATATATAAATAGGTTAGAATACTGAATTAACAGAAGATTTTTTTTCCTGGAAATTAATAGCTATACAATTGCCTCCTAACCATGTCAATGCTACATAGACAACACCTCCTCGAGATACCAGGCTTTCAATTCTTGTCTCTTCTTTTTCTGCTACTTACTTTTCTTTAGTCTCTCCAATTATGCTCTCAGAATAATGACACAAAATCCAAGTAAAAGCAATAGTTATATCCCCCATCTACCACTCCTCTATTGGTTAATAAATACCTCTACCTCACTAATAGGTAGTAGGTAGTTGTCTGCTCATTTATGAGATTTTGCTTCCCACTCTAGAGGACAACTCCTTATCTTCTTGGAAATAATTAATTGGCCAATATTATAATTTTTCCTAAGACTTATTGATCGATAATAAAAATTCCACGATAATTGCAGCCTTTTTCTCTTTCAACCATTTATTCTCAACAATTAATTTCCTAAATTATTTATTTATAAAAATAAAATATAATAAATATAAATTTACAATAAGCTATTATCAGTAATAAATTATTTATAATTTAAAATGTTACATTCATATTTCAAACTAAAAACTTTAACTAGGGACACACATATGTACATTTAATTACATAAACACATTATGTTAGGGGATATCATAGTGGTCTTCAAAGATCCTTGGATTGATACAACAAATTTGGGCCTATAGGGCGTCTACAAGCTTCCATAGGACTGTGTTTTTTTGTAGTAGAGACATAAGCTCTTCATTCACATGATTTCCTCTAGTTTTGGCCTTCATCAATTTTGATAGTTCAAGAGTTCTCTTCTTATGGTGGTGGAGAGGCATTCTCTGTTGGTGATGGGTGAAAAAGTGTGGCAGGTTAGATTGTTATGGGTGGTCAGTGAAATAGTAATTAAAAAGTTGAAGGCTAATGGAATGTGTAGGTGCCGGGGGCTCCTAAAGACATTGTCTCTTACACATAGGGAAAAAATTCAGCTTTGCACCCTTTTTTTGTGCTTGGTGGTTTCCTCTAGAAATAAAGGATATTTCTCATAGAAATATAGAACAATAATTAAAAAATATAGAAGGGACCTAGAAATGATGGAGGAGGCTTAGAAAAGGTGTGGGAATTAATGAGATGGATACAAAAGTGATTGTTGAAAAGTTCTAAAGGTGGATGCTTGGACTATAGGTTGATCTCCTTAACTACTATTAGAATTATGTTGTACCTACATCATCGTGGAGCTGCTTGATGGTACTTCAAATCCAAAAAATGAGTTGCAGGTGTTGCATGGAGGCTTGTTTATTCATTCTTGGTTACATGGAGATCTGCTTCTTTCATTGTTGGCTGCATGGAGATTTTCTTCTCGTTTTTGATTGCATAGAGATATTCTTCCCATTTCTAACTGCATGTAGATTTGGTTCTTTCATTACTTCTCAACCTTCTTATTCTCATTCTCGAGGTCCTTTCATTATCAAGATGATAACTCCAGGTCCCTCTTGACATTTTTCGTTCAATTTTTATGGAAAATGGTGGCTCAGTTGGGCCCTTGAATGCTGCTACAGGAAATAGAGGTTCCTGTAGTAGTCACAAGGGCTCCATAAACTCACCATTTCTTGAAGTTGTGACTATTGTGGATACTTTATGGGGATTAAGTAAGATATTTTGTAGGTGGAAATGGTGGAAAATGGAAAATGGAAAGGTCAAGTTGTGGTTATGGCATGGAGGCAAGAAACTAGTCCATACAAGAATGTCAACTTTTGAAAGTGTTTGGATTCCATCTCTACTTGATTGGATCGATGAGGATGATAATTAGATACATGGTGGTGTCTTCCTTTTCCTCAATGAAAAAAATTTAGATCTTACTTTTTTTGTGAAACCTACTTAAATGTATCAAATTTGATGTGGTTTTTCTTAGGCCATTTTTAAAAGTTCTTAGATCTCATTTTTGACTTGGGTATTGATGAGGTATTAAATTAGAATCCCAATGACATATTTCCCCAACAAAATAGGTGAGAAAAAGATGTTGTAGCTTTTTCTTGAAACATGGCTTTACATAAGACCATAGTGAAATTGTAGAGGTAATATAAGGTGATGGTATCCACTTTTTGACACTTAGAGGTGGTGCAAGATTTGTTTTTTTGAACCTATGGGTGCCTTTCTTCTCTTGAAAAGTTTAAATAAAGTGTGTGTGTTGTGGATTTTTACTGAGAAAAATAGTTTCCTGAACCATTTTAGGGAAATTGTCCAAATTGTGCTAAGAATGAATGGAATTGGGTGGGAAATGTCATGGGGATGAAATATGAGAATGAAAAGAGTTGTATTGACTTATTTTGGGCCCTGTTGGAGCATCTTGGCACAAGAGGTGAAAAAATCAAGTTTGACTACTATTGACTAAGTGATTTCTTATTTTATCAGCTTATTCTTATGGTGCTAACGTTTTTTTGTTTCTTGTGAAGATGGGAGAGTACATGCATACAAAAAAGAGGTATACTTGGAGAAAATAAAATAAAATAATTTTAATTTTTCTCCTTTTTCATTTTTTCTCTATTTTCCCTAGGCCTAGTTGTTGCCTCAATGAGGTTTTCAACTAATAGGTCTTTGTAAGCACCTCAGAGAAGGTTTTTACCTAAGATATTATTTTCTTTCCTTTTCTTTTTTCTTTTTTCTCTTTTTTTTTTGTCTCTTTTCTAGCCCACTAACGGCCTCATAGAGGTTTTCAATGAGTGAGCCAATCTCAGGAATCACAAAGGAGGTTTTCACCTAAGAATTTATTTTTTCCTCTTGTAATTTTTTTTTCCTTTTATTCTATCCTACCCTACTTTAAAAATAAAGTCTCTCTCAAGGATGGGAATACTTCCAATGGATCCATGCAAATACCAAGATGAAAAATAAACATATAAGTAAGTTTGAAATAAATGCTTTGATGTATACCAGAATATGAGAGATATATTTCTTTGGTTGAGATGATATCAAGAACTACTGAAGAGGAGTGTGATGCTCTAGCTTAATAATTCTTTGGAAATAATTCTCAATATAGTTGTGATTCCCTTGGTTCACTTGCCCAATTCACATCTATGTCCTCTTCCTCCATGACATTCAAATATTATGAATTTTTTAGATTAGTCTCTTGAACACATACATGATATGATGATAAGCATAGTAGAAATTATTCAATCTCAAGATCTAATGACTACTCTCCATAAAATGTGGTCGATGATTATTTAGTCTCCTCTAGATCATCTTCTTCTAGATATTGTTCTTCAATGACAATAAGAGAATCATGTTTTGAAATAATCTTCTTGATTTAAGATGAATATCATTTAGATCAACAAGAGTTGTTTGGATGTTTTATACCTCATCATTATAAGCAGGATGAGTTACTTATTATTTGGGTTTAGAAATGGTTGTGTATGTATTTGAGTGGGAGTGGGTATATGAGATGGTTATGGTTGAGGTTGTGGATGTGATGGAGGTGGATGGTATTGATATTGGAATTGAGGAAATTGAGGGAAATATAGATTACTCCATTGAGGAGGTTGGTGTTGATATGGATGAAAAGGATGAGTGGAATTTTTGGGAGGGCAATACCATGAATATCGAGGAAAATATAGATCACCCCATTGGGGATGTGATAGCCTAAATTATTTTTCAAAATATAAGATTGCAAAATTTTGAAAGATAAAAATATAGGCATAAGGGCCAATGGAAGGGACATTGATTCCAGGGTTGGGGGGCTGCTTCAAGAATATTTGATTTATTTTATCAAGTCATGAATATTGAAACATGGCAAGAAAAAGGGCAGGTGGCATGATGATGATTGGTCTACGAGGCTAGGAAAGAAAACCTAAAAATAAAGGCTAGAAAGGCTAGCTAACAGAAAAAACTAGGGGAAAAAGGATAGATGGGTTGCATTAGATTGGCCCACAAGTTTTGGGCCAGATTGGCAAGAATAAACAATATGTTGGTGGGGGTCGAGTTGAGGATTTATCCTTGTACCCATGGGGGATAGGGGGTGTAGGGGAAAAAGAGAGCCTAGGATAACACTAAAAGGGGAACTCCTCTAGTTGAGGGGCACCTCTGTGATTTAGAGTGGATTGAAAACATTGTTTGGTCCCTGAAGCAACTTTCACTAGCCCTAGAATCAATCTCAGGGGAGGCAACTCCACAATAAAATCAATTGCAGCTAGTCTATGATTGGGAGGTGAGTTATGTCCCTAATCCGTTGCCCATACTAGTTCATGGTATAATATCTCATCCACTAATGAAACTACAATGTGTGACTACTGTTGAGTTCATGTTGGACCATCGTTGTTTGTTGAGCACTGCCTATAGCAGTAACTTTGTTGAGCGAATCATGGAAAGATTTCAAATCGAGTATATAAGCTAAAATGATTGTAGATATAAAATATAAGTTTTTATTATTCCCATTTTTTGTGATGAAAATTTATTATAGAAAAATTGATAGGTAATAACTATGGACCTTGTCCCAAGTCTTGGATATTACAGTGAAGTTCTACAAGAATACTAGCACGTGAGGAGATATAGGTCTGTTATCGTTAATACATTATTCTACTACTCTAAATACATAATGAATTGTAGTTTTATATGATGTGTATGACCAAAATTGAGGGTGTGGAAACCATACTACATGAATAATTATATGTTTATTACTATGCTTGATGGATTAGTTTAGTTGAATCCACCCTAGAGTTATTGCCCGTCATTCACTTCCAAATATGATTAGCATATAGAAGTTTGATGTAGGGCTATGGTATTTTTCAATGAATGTCTACCCATGGTGTGCAGTTAAATTGAATCTTCTTAGGTGTAATGCTGATGGTGTTGGATATTGCCAACATACAGGGCATCCCCCCGGTATGAGGTACCAATTGGACATCACACCATTTATTATAGGAGTCTCTTTTGAAAATATGGTCAGGTTGTCATTGACTTAAATATATGCCTTGGATTAAGCAAATAGCATGAGAGAGAATAACATATACACTTTTAAATGAGAAAAAGAGTGTGCCTTGTGGAATGTTCAATTTTTGATGTATCAAAGTTCTTTCACTACGAGGGAGAGAAAGTGAGTCTCTAAAAGAAAAGTAATTGTATGGATATAATGGAGACACATGGACATATAAGAAATAATTGTTGAACATCAAGAAAAATAGTTCACATATATTCCATGATCGTTAAATAATTACAACACATTTCCAATAAGTTAAGTACAAAATTCACCGAAATATTTCAATTATTATAATATATGTGAAAGCCAACATGAATCATAAACATTAGAAGCATAGTTTTAAAAAATCCAAAATCCGTGCATGAAAATGTGTTGGCAAAAACACTTTGAGTATTAATAGAAAGTTACAAGATACATAAGAACAATTAAATCCACTAGCTCCAATAGTGGAGCGTTAGAGCCAATAATTGGTCCCGAAAAGTACTATCTCTATCTTTCTAATTCCTATGGGAGAAGCCAAGGTTAAAAGTTCTTTTCTTGAGAAATGAGGATCCTTTCATAACTTGAGGCATGAATTTCCATATCCTCATAACTTTCCAACTTCTAATGGACTTTGAACCTCTAAGACCTTTGGACCTTTAAGATCTTTTGACTTCTAAATGAATTTTCAAATTACATATGACTTTTGGAATTACATGCCTTTTGGACTTCTATAAATGGATATTTTGTCCATACATGAGTCTTGGAATTCTACTTGTTTATATTTACAATGATTACATCATTACATCATAATTTCCACATCATCATGTGATGAGGATGAGGATATGACAAGTCACTATTATTGATGATTAGAACTCCTAGTGACTAATGACATGGAATTTCTTCAATTGGTGACATGGCTACCACTTGTTTCTTTTCTCGTTCATGCAGCTTCTAATTGTTGATGTCTTCACCCTCCATGTGGTATTTGATCTTATGGAGTCTTCATGGTGCTTCTATTTTCAAGACTTAAATGTGTTCTTTATTATTTAATGCTTCAATTGTCTACCTCCATTTACTGATATTCTTCATGCATGCCAACCACGTTGTTCCTGAAATTCATATAATAGAAATCACTCATGGTAGTCAAGGATCAACCTGAAACATAAATTATTCTAACATGTTTCATGTAGATTTTATATTCATGTCTTAACATTGTGCTTGGAAGGAGAAGGGATAACTTCTAGGCACAAGGGCACACTTCAAAAGGCTAAAGGGTTGAAGAGAGGAAGCTTCAAGGCTTCAAGATGTGCTCATGCACTCAAGAGGAGAGAGATAAACTCAAGGAAGGGCATAAAGTGGATGTCCAAAGGACAGGATGAGGCTATGAGTTGTCAAGTAAGTTGTGTTCTCAAGGGAGACAAGGGTGATAGGGGTCATAGAGCTAAAGGATGAAGGAGAAGGATTTGGGGATTCAGAGTGCACACATGCACTAAAGAAGGAAAAGGAGGGCACAAGGCGTAGTGTCGAATAACGAAGGATGAGGCTTCAAGGATTTAGAGTGCACTTATTCACTCAAAATGGTTAAGGAGGGTGCAAGAATATTGATAAAGGATGAAGGGGTTAAGCTTTAGGTCTTTGGGGTGCACTCATGCACTCAAGCAGGGAACAATACTTTGAGTCGAAGAAGTGCGTTCAAAGGAAGACTTGGTTCATTAGGGCACAATTTAGAATAAGGGAAATATGCTTTCGGAGTTCACTATGTTCTCTTGGAGGGAAAATGGCAGAATTTTGAACAATGAAGGATTCCAAATCAAGGCTTAAGAGGGCACTCATGTGCTCCTTGTCTTAATGGCTTCACTTTGCAACCAAAATTTGTCTAAGTTTGGAAGATAGCACAATGCGTTTAAACATAAAATCATGTGTGAAATATACCAACTCATCAAGAAAACTTAGAAAGTCTTGAACAACATTATAAATAGACATTAAAATTCCACTTTACATACATTCCCCAAGCACACAAACAAAGTGTGTGCAACTGTGATCAAAAGTGTCATTTTAGAACAAGCAAAGGTGTTATGACTATGAAATGCACTAGATATATTCTAATCGACATGACGACACGACAGCATGATAAAGAACACTTAAACCATATAGAATGACTTGAAACAACACTCGATGACTAAGGAAACACCAGATATGACGATGAAGTAGGCTCTAAAATTTGAATGTAGTGAAATTTTGGAGGGTGTTGTAGAAATCACTACACTTGGTGACACACTAGGAAAGCTTTAGCTTCTCTATATATGAATGGATTTTCATTTAAAGGGTAAATCCTTAAAGAAGTATTGATTCACCAATTAGATTTCCTTGAATTACTCCTTTCAACTTGGCTATATACATAGTACCCCACTTTATTTCACTTGGTTCAAAACACAAAAGATATGCCATATCACAACTATTTCAATCTAGGAAAGGACAATATGTGCGGTGAGTTTATGATATTCAAAGTATTAGTTTTTATCTCTAGTGTTGCTCTACTGCCAGTAGACCTGGATAGTACCCCGGTTGTGTCACTTCAGGATAAAAAATGTTTCTTTATTTCCAGTAAGCTTGGATAGTACCCCAACAAAGTCACTTGCTTTACCTCCCTATGTATGAAGCCTTTCTCTTCTTTCACATTTTATTTATTTATTTAATAGGATTGTGCTTCGACATTTATTATTTTCAATGGGTGGAAGAGGGATCCCAAATTATTGAGAGCAGAGGAGGTTTCCCCTTCATGAACGTATTTATAGAACCTCTAATATTGGTTTGCTCACTTTAGATTTTCCACTTATCCTTTCCCTACTAGATTGGATAAGCATGTAACACACAAGTAGATATTCACCAAGTTGAAGAGTTTTGATACTATAATGGATGTAGATCTAATAAGTTCCCTAAAGGTTTTTCTATTGTGTTATCACCAAAAAATTGATCATCTAGCCTAATTTACTAGATGGATCAATGTACACCATGTAAAGCCAATTTTACCATAGTAAAATTGCTTTCACTATGAGAATTACCTAATAAACCACCTTTATTAAGTAATTTATAGTTAAATCCATGAAAAATAATTAAATAAATCACTATTTATTTGATTTTCTTCTAGGGATAATTAATTAAACCATTGTTTTATTATTATTCCCTATTAAATTTGACCAATCATAAAAAATAAATAGATAAATAATTATTTATCTTATTTTTCTCTAAGAATAACTAATTAATCATTAATTAATTACTATTATTTGTTTATTATTCCTTAACTAATTCCATGAGATAATAAATAAAGAATATATTTATTTGTTATTTCTAAATAAAAGTTTAAATACTTTCTCCCTCCTAAACAAATATAATAAAATATTTCAAGTGGTAATTCCAAGAATGGGATCAATAATATTTTATTATTGCTCATTATTCGTGGATAACTCAATATTTTGTTATAAATAGGAGGGTTTTCCATTCATGATTCACTTTTGATTATTTTCATTGTTGCACTCACTGTTGTAACTCTCATTATTTTCATTGTCACACACCATAGTTTTTCTAGGTTTATGCATTATAGAGGAGAGAGACTCTACAAAAGATGAAAGCGTTTGAGGATTGCCAAGAACCCATCCCATAGAGGGGGATGCTAACATATATTTGTTCCCTTCACAAGTGTTATAATAAAATCATTCTTTACATATCTAGTTTCCATTGGATGTTTTGGGGTTATTACTCTTTATTTCACTGTTTAACTATGATTGCAGCATAGATCAGGATTTTGGCAGGTTTTGTTTCTATCAATAGCTGCATATCTACAATGTTTTGTAGTCATTTATATTGTTGAGATAGTTTGTCATCCACGATGTTAAGTGGGTTCCTTTCATACATCATTGAGAAGAAAACACTCTAGCATATTGGATGTATCGTACTTTCCATCCAAACTTAGCTCAACCTATGGAATCTTCCCAAACAAAGAATAAGAACAAATAGAAAGCCAAGTGTTTTGGTTGTCACATTTTCTCTTTTATTCCACCACAAAGTCTCTTTGAACCATGCACTTTTTACACAAGGTCCTATTTGTGTAAAATGACCAAGACATAATAAAACAAGATAGGACCCAACTTAACATGACATAAAAAAGACTGACACTGACGAAAATAAAAGAAACAAAAGGAAATATTGTATAGTAAGTGCAACTTAGAGCTACTATTGTAAATAATGCTTCAAATATCGGTCATTCACCATAAGGGGATCAATCCTCTTGTGTAAGGATTTCATCTTGAAGGTATTATGACCGAGTTTCTCTTTGATAGTGAATGGGAAAATCCACAAAGGTTGGAACTTTGTGTGTTTGTCCTTCTCTTCATGGGTTTTATCCCAATTCAATACTAAGTGATATTTTCTATTCTAATATCTTATTCCAACATGTTTCATGAAGATTTATATTCATGTATTAATAGTGCACTTGTGTTCTATGGAATTTTACATCTATAGATAAACACTACTTCCCTAGGTGGGTAGCTACACCTAGAACAACAGATTTAAAGAGTTTAACCTTTTCCTATAGAAGATAAATAATACAAGGGACCTATTTGTTATCTTTCACTTCCCTTTGTCTCCTTTGAATAACTCTCGTCGCTCCTTCTCGAAATAAATCCCCTCGATAAGTACCTGCAATCATAAACAGAGGATAAAAACCAATCAAAGCAAGAGATCTATCTACTATAAGAAAATGGAATCAAAATAATTTACACATATAATCATCACACATAAAGAAAAGAATATGGGAAAAGGTGCAAATAGCTTTATTAAGTAGAAGGAAGAGTTACAACCAAAGAAGTCCAATCCCATGTCACTCATCTAGCTTGATTTCCATCTTCATCACATCAAAAGCACAAAACTTCGACAGCATAATAATATTTTCTTATGATCCCAAACTTCAAACCAACAATATCTCCTTACAAATTCTTCAAAGTCCAGCCTCTGATCACTATGATGAGTGTTCAATTTATCAGGAAATGGAGGTGGTTTTGTTATAAATTGGGTATTGAATGGCTTTCCAATTTGGGAGTTAGTTTCCATGGAGGAAGGAATGAGAGGATAGGAGATTATTTGATTCATTCCCTATCCAATTTGCAGCTCATAGGAGATGATAAGAGGTGGGAATCTTCTAGAATGATCTAGAATGAAAGAATATTCCCAGAACCCTATGAAGATTTCGCTCAATCTCGCCCAGCATAGGTCAAAGTGGGTCTAGGTTCTTTATAGAGCAGGCTTGAATGGTCCTAAGTGCTATGCAGTGCGCTTACCTCTAACCAAAGCTACACTTGTCCCTAAAGGAGTCATTTCAGGATGTCTTCAGGCCAAGAAACTCTCAAGAATGATGGCATTTAATGTGATGACTTGTCTAGGGCTTGTAGCAACTGAATTAGGGATTGATGAGCCCTAAAAGCAATGATATGAATGATGGGAGTGATGTGCCCAAATAGACTTGTAACAACTTGGAAGGAGAAGGGAGAGATTATAGGCGCAAGGGCACACTTCAAAATGCTAAAGTGTTAAAGAGAGGAAGCTTTGGGGCTTGAGGATGTGCTCATATGCTTAAGAGGAGAAAGAGAAACTCAAGGAATGGCATAGGGCACATGTCCAAAGGTCAAAGGATCAGGCTTCTGACTTATCAAGTGTGTTGTGCACCCAATGTTATGCTTTTAACCTGCGAGAAATTCCAGAATACCAGATATGTGAAGAAATACAACCTAGAACACAGAACAAAATGAGAAAAACATCAAGTGTTTTATTATTCAGAGATGAAAGCAATGTTCACTTGCCTCTTCAAGCGGGAAACCTCCAGCATAGTAGATCTCGATTACAAAATAAGACTCGATATTCCTCAATGGGGAGTCTCTATCCTTTCTATAGGATTCATACATACAATACCATGGGTCATTACCATGGTTCTCTCAATACCATATATCTAATACCATGGCCTGTTTAACTAACTTTGGTCCCTTTCTTAAATGCGGGTCAACCACTTACAATTATTAATATGTCTTTATTGACTCTTTAACTAACTATAACTATGACTCGACCCTATTACATAAATAAAGGGGTTAGGGTTGGACCCTAACATGCCCTCCCCCATAAAAAGAAACCTTGTCCTCAAGGCTGAAGCTGCAGAAACTGTTGAAGAATAGTGGTTGGTTCCTAGGTCGCATCTTCTGGAGAGGTGTATTTCCGCTTAATGAGGACTTACTTGATCATGTGGCCATGCAGATGTCGTTCTCGTGTATCGAGGACTTGTTCAGGTTGGATCCAGAATGGATCTTCTTCATCCAATTCAGGTAGACTAGTTTGAATCCTGCAATTGTTTTGCACTACTTTCTTAAGGCATGATACATGGAAGACTAGATGGATTTTTTATGTTGGTGGCAAAGCTAGCTTGTAGGCTACTGCTCCAATGCGTTGAAGTATTTGATAAGGTCCATAGAATTTTGGAGCTAATTTTTTGCAGCCCTTTTCTTTGAGTGATGTTTGCTTATATGGTTGCATCCATAGGAATACCTGATCCCATTCTTGAAATGTGTGCTCTGAACAATGTTGGTATGCCTGTTACTTCATGCGATGATGAGCTTGTTGGAGATTATCTTTGGGATGGGCTAGCATGGCTACATGGTTCTGTAGGAGTTGATCCAATTGTTGCACCTTAGAGCATCCAGGGATATAAGAAGTAGGTGAAGATGGGAGTTGACCATACACTGCTTCATATGGAGTCATCTTGGTGGCTGCATTATAGTTAGTATTATACCACCATTTAGCTAGAGGTAGCCACTATACCCATTGATGTTTCTTTTGTGAAGTGAAGCACCTTAGGTATGTCTCCAAACATTTGTTGAATACTTCAGTTTGACCATTAGTTTGGGGATGATAGGAATTACTTAGTTGGAGTTGGGTGCCTTGTAGCCTGAAAAGTTCTTGCCAAAAGTTATTGGTGAAAGTTAGGTCATGATCAAACATAATGGAAGTGGGCATGCCATGCAGTTTGAAGATTTGGTCCATGAAAGCTTGAGCCACCAAAGTAGGGGTAAATGGGTGGGGTAGAGCGCAAAAATGAGCATATTTAGAAAGTCTATCCACAACCACCATGACGACTTATTTTTTCCTAACTTTGGAAGACCAATAATGAAATCCATAGAAACATCCATCCAGATTGAGGCAGGGATGGGAAACGGTTGTAAGGTGCCAGGTGACTTGATTGTTTCTCCTTTGTGGCTTTGACACACATCACATTCAACTAAAAAAGTAAGAATGTCATTTTTCATGCCCGTCCAAAAGAAAGAACGATGAGTGTGAGCGTATGTCTTCAGAAAGCTACATGGCCTATAGTGGGATATGAGCGCAACTCTGCCAAAATGCATGTTTTGAGGGTGGATGTAGGAGATATGGCTACTGTATCCTTGTGGCAAAGAATCTCATCCTTCCAAGAGTATCCAACTGAGGAATTAGGATCTGCTCTCAAGTTATTAATGAGTTGGGAGAGAGAGGGATGTGAAAACCATTCCTTGCGAGCTTCTTCAATCAAATTTGGTATGGGAAAAGAGATTGATAGCAGGGTGCTTTCATCCTCAAATTGTCATGATAAAGCATCTGCTACTACATTTTTATGCCCTTTCTTGTACATTATCTCATAATCATATCCCAACATTTTGGCCAACCATTTATTTTGCTGGGGTGCGGATAAACATTGCTCCAAAAAATATTTGAGGCTTTGATGGTCTGTGTGGATTTGGAAACGATGCCCCAATAATTATGGTCACCAGGTATCTACTGCATGTAAGATTGCCATCATCTGCTTCTCATAGTTAGATTGTCTTGGATGTTTCCCACTCAGTTGTTGGCTGGTGAGAGTCAAGGGTCGACCTTCCTACATTAAGACATCACTAATACCAGTCCCTGTATCATCACATTCAATCACAAAAGATTTGGTGAAGTCCGGTAGTGCCAATACGAGAGTGGAACACATGGCCTCTTTGGGAGCGATAACCACCTATTGTGCTGCATCAGTCTAGAGGAATGATTTTTTCTTGAGAAGGTTAGTGAGGGGTTTAGCAATGTGACCATAATTGTGAACAAATTTGCAATAGTAGCCAGTGAGACCCAAGAATCCCCTCAAAATCTTCAAGGTTTTTGGTTGGGGCTAATCTTACATTTCCTGTATCGTTTTGGGATCCACTCGAACACCTTCACGACCCACAATGTGGACCAAATACTTGAGTTATTCCATGCCAAAATAGTACTTGGACAATGGCAAATAATTTGTTAGATGATCCAAAAATACAATCTCATCATAGGTTATAAAATTAGGATAAAATAATTATTAATTTAAGATATTAAATTGATAATTGTTATTCTAGAATGTTAATTATTTAGAATTAGTATTTTGGTGTAACTAGATATGACTCTCCAAATGTGTCGTATCTTAGGCTCTATTTTAGGAGATTTGTTAGCTAGTTGGTTTGAATAGCATTTATTGTAAATGGACACTTGTTATTTAATAAGTGATCCATAATTAGAGGTAGTTAGGACATGGAGCTTATAAATAGCTCATTGCTAGAGTGTTTGGATGTTCAGGTGTAAACTCTTGCAAAATAAAATTATGTAATTATTTTTTATGATTAATAAAATTACGTTTCTAAGAACACTTCTGCCATTATTGTGGTATTAGAGCTCCATTAATGCGGCAGTTGATGTGAGGAGGAGATTCCATCTCTACAAGTTTTTGGAAACTCCATTGAATTGTTCAGCGGATGATTGGTATGAAATTTGTCAAGTTTTTGTTCAAAAGAGAAGAAAATTTATTACTTTAGTGATTTTAGATTTTTTTTAAATCTAAAAATCATTGGTAAGAATCACTGTTGCCACCATTTGACTCTGATTGGTGTGAGGAATTCCAGTCTAGAGAAGACTTGGACTTGGAGACATTAAATTGTCTGTTGATGGCATAATACAAATCCAACACAGGGAAAGTGTTGTGCTTGTTGTTCCATAACCTGTAGGTGTAACTTGAGCTCATGGTTCTGACTGCCCAGTTGAGCTGAATCCCTTTGCAAAAGAGTCAACTGTGCAGACAAAGTCGTTGCCTCAGTTTGCAAGATCTGGACTTTGCATTCCATCTCTGAGATATAACGCATCTTGCTTTCCTTGGAGCGTGCAGCAGACTGGTGATTGGATGATATCCTTTTGGCATTCACCTAGAGCGTATTGCTACATCTCGGCTTCAATGGAAGAACTGTTTTGGTGAGGCAGCATGACCAGTTTACGTTTGAAATCTGTGTTAAAAGTCTGAATTTGTAATGTAGCCCTATAGAAACGTATTATTTTTTTTACTGTCAAATTTGAAAATACTGTCACTCGATTTTGAACTCAAGCCCTATTGGCTCATATTATTTTTTACTTTGATCTTGAAATGATTGCCCTTGCTCAATTTTGAACTCAAGGAATTATTCATATCATTTTCTTGGTTTATTTCAATTGTGGATGAAGCAGGAATCGGGTCCGCCTGCATGGCATGGTCGACGGTGAGAGCTCCCCATGCTACGAAAGCTTGAGGTCACTCTGTTGCTCCTTACGTGCTTCCTCTATTTTTTGAAGTAGCAGTTGAACAAAACTTTTGCCACGATTGAGTTTTTCAAACCTCAAATACCAACCAGCAGTGGAAGGAGCGGTTTCCAACACGTTTAGCTTCTACCCTTTATTCACCAGGATCGGGCTCAGCGGTATGGCGTTGACTGACAGACCTCTAGTCATGGCCGTAGATATTGGAGAGATTGTGTACTGAAATAAGATGACGTAAGGGAAGCTGAGACATTCTACATTTAGAAACGTTTTCTGAATTCACTTTTGGCTCTATATTTGGAGTGAGGTGAGATCGGCATCGTCTTTTAGAATTTTATGGCAAACTAAAGTCCATAATCTTCATTTTCTTGGTGAGCTGTGTTGAATAGAATTAGAGCGTGCAGAGGTTATGGAAAGAGTGAAGCCAGCATTTCCAGCCTGCATGAACAATGAACAACACGTTACTTAAGTGGGTTTCTAAAAGCATGCATCGTGAGTTAGTTTGAATGGTCAAAGGATGTTTTTTTTAATGGGAGTTTTAAAAAGGGAAGAGAGTAATTCTGGATTTAAGACTTCTGTGGTTAATATCTTCTAACTTGGCAACCAGAGAACCCACAGTAAAAACCATATCTTGTCATTGTGGGTTCTCCAGTTGCTAATTTAGAAGAAGAGAGTAATGATAAGATGGATAATAAAGTTTTTTTTTGTAATGGGGAAATAAGGTGAATCATAAAGTTTTTTTATAGTTTGTAATTTGGAGAGATAAGGTTTTTGTTATATATAGATTGTAATTTGTAATTTGGAGAGATAGGGATTTTTCTATTATTTGTAAAATAATATTTTTGGAGAAATAAGGTGTGAGGGGTTATTTGTAAATGTTTAGGGCAGTGATTCCTTTTTGGAGTAATAAGAAAATTTTATTTGTAATTTGTTTTTGGAGAGATAAGTGTGGCATTGTAACTCAAAGTAATTTTACTTTGAGGGTGGGTAAAATATTTTTTTTACTAGTTTTTGAAAGAGCATCATTGTAAAAGTAAAATTTTGAAAGTTACCTTGTAATTTTTGAGAAATTGACTAGAGCCAATTGGAAAGCTCGGTCATTTTCTCCTACTTCAACGACTATACGAGAGTCAAGGCCAAGCCTCGATAGATCATGTTTTTTGTGTGGAGTGTTGTGTTGTCCATCTTGACATTTCTGTTCTACTTCTTGGTGCGAAGCTTCAACACTACAATGTATAAGTTGATTAATTTGTTTTCTGATTCCGACAAACTTGAAGGCACAAAATCTTATAAAACATGGCACCGTCTCATAGAAAGCACTCTCATTTACAATGAATTATGGCAGGGTATATGTGATGGAGATATTAAGTCGAATAAACCCACAAATGCAGCTACTCTAGCAAAATGGGAAGTTAAGAATGCCAAAGCCTTAGCTCTTATTAAATCTTCTGTGAATGATGAAATGTATGTCCATATAGAAAATGCTACAGATGCATGGTCTGCTTTGAAAACTTTTAAAGACCTCTTTGATACTCATCCCGAATCAAAGAAAGTTGATCTACGATTAAAATTGTTACAACAAAAATTGACTGAAGGAGGTGATGTACTTGAATATATCTCAAGACTTAAGAATATTAGGCAAGAAATCATTAATGCTGGTTTTCCAGCAATAGATGATAGTTTTATGGTAACAATTGTAATTTCTGGACTTCCTTCTTCCTACATGAATTTTTTGGAGACTCTACGATTAACTAGGAAATTAGAGAAACTAAAGTTTGATGAGATTTGTGAAATGTTGACACAACATGATAAAACCTTTGGGAAGAAGAAGAAAGTTGGTGAAGATGTTTTTCTCACAGAGGCCACCACTAGTAAATCATCAGCAGACAGTTCTCGAGGCAGAGGTAGAGGCAATCAAAATCAAGCAGCACAAAGTCAAGGTTGAAGCCAAAGCAGAGGAAACAACTTTAACAGAGGCAACAGCTCAGGAAGGAATAATTTTCAAGGTAGAGGAAACAACCAAGGAAGAGGCAATTTTCAAGGACAAGGAAACAGTAATATAGGTAGAGGACAATCTCAACATAAAATTCAAAGCAGAGGTAGAGGACAATCTTTAAGAAGAGGAAGAGACTTAAGTCAAATTGTGTGTTGAAGATGTAACAAAGTTGGCCATTATGCTGAAGATTGTCGAACTTCACTGAATAAAATTCCCAAGTTTCAGTAGCATTTAGTGCAATTTCCAAATGATCAAGATGATTATAACTCAGAATATGTTTTTACTTCCTCGCCAGCATCACAACTTTAATCCCATCTTAGAAGTGACTATGAATATGCTTGGATCTTGGATTCAAGGGCAACTCAGCACATGACTTGTCAACGTGATTTTTTTTGGAATTTTCAAGATTGCTAACTTAATGCCATTTTTCTTGCTGATGATACAAAACATACTCCTTATGGAAAAGGAGCAGTTAAAGTTTTTCTCCCTGGAACATTGGAGAAAAATGATTTCCAATGTATGGTATGTACCAAGTTTTAAGAAAAATTTTCTCTCTTTAGTCATGATTCGACAAGCAGGACATCAGGTGATTATGGAAGATGGTTTAGTCAAGATTAATTCAGTCAAATAGAGTTTGAAAAATATCATGACAAGATATGAATATGGAAAACTGTTACAGATGAAAGGGATAGTTATTCCAAGGCATTCTGATTTTGCAGGGGTAGTAACTATAGGTATTTCTCCTGTAAGACTATGGCATGTAAGATATGGACATTTAAATTTTGTGAGTCTTTCTCAATTGAAGAAACAAGGAATGGTTAAAGGACTTTCCATTTTCAAAAGGGAAAATGCAAAATGTGAAGGTTGCATTTATGGCAAACAAAGTCGAGAAAGTTTCGAACAAGTTCATGGCATGCAAACATGCGGCTACAACTAGTTCATACTGATGTTTGTGGACCTCTACAAACTTCCTTTGGTGGATGAAAATATTTCTTACTACTCATTGATGATTTTAGCAGAATGGATTGGGTTTACTTCTTGAAGAACAAGTCAGAAGCAATTGATAGGTTTAAAATTTTTCGCCAACTTGTTGAAAATGAAGTCAAAGAAAAGATAGGTACTCTCAGGACAGATAATGGGGGAGAATTCAATTCAAATGAATTCAAAACTTATTGCAGTGAAAATGGCATAAGATGACATCTTACTAACATTTACACTCCACAACAAAATGGAGTAGTTGAAAGAATGAATCGCACCTTGTTAGGAATGGCGAGATCCATGTTAAATTTCAAGAGGTTAAGTCCAACATATTGGGCATAAGCAATACATACAACTATCTACTTAAGAAATAGATCTCCAACTGCTTCTTTAGATGGAATCACACCTTATGAAGCTTGGTTTGGTTTCAAACCTCGAGTTAAACATCTTAGAGTTTTTGGATCAGTATGTTATGCCTTAGTTCTGAAAGAAAAACGAACTAAGCTTGACTCAAGAAGTTTAAAATGCACAATGATTGGCTATTCTGATGAGAAGAAAGGGTATCGTCTTTTGACCAATGGAAAATTCATTGTGAGCAGGGATGTCATTTTTGATGAAATAGAGAGTAAGAGTGTTGAAGAAATTGAAAATCTTCTTCACAAGTTAGAAACCAAGGAAAGTAAAAGTAATGGAAAAATGCAAAGTCAACCAACTTCACCAAATTGGTATGAACTTGATTTTCCTTCCTATGAAGATGAGTCATCCAGTCCATCTACATCAACAACATCATCCGGGTCTTCTAGTAGTTCATCTGCATCTCCAAGCAACAGCAGTTCTTCTGACAATGATTCTCCACACTCTTCACCTGAATGAAGAACATCAGTTTATATTAATCCTCTTTACAATGATGGATATTTTATAGAAGTGCAAACAAGTGAGCACCAACTACCGAAATGGGAAGTTCAACTTTTGAAAGATGTAAAGCTTGATGAGAAGAATAAAACAGGCACCAGAAGGGCACATAGAAGTGAAGGCAATTTTTCCTTAATAACAAATGATTTTACTGAAACTTCCACATACAAAGAAGCAGTAAAACATAAAGAATGACAACAGGCTATGGTTGAAGAATATCAAGCAGTAATTGATAACAACACTTGGAAACTTGTTGATTGTCCATTAAATGTTAAACCCATAGGATGCAAATGGGTTTATAGAATTAAGTATAATCAAAAGGGAGAACTTGAAAAGTATAAGCATGAATTGTCGCAAAAGGTTTTGTGCAGTAGGAAGGCATTGATTATGAGGAAACTTTTGCTCCTACAGCTAAATGGAACACAATCCGATTAACACTTGCATTGGTCGTTCAGAAAGGATGGAAAGATCATCAAATGGATGTGAAATGTGCTTTTCTCAATGGAGATTTACAGGAGGAAGTATATATGACCCAACCACCAGGTATTGAAATTGAAGGACAAGAACATAAAATCTGCAAATTGATCAAGGCTTTATATGGATTAAAACAAGCTCCCTGAGCTTGGTATGCAAAGATGGATGAATACCTTAAGAAATTTGGTTTTCAACGAAGTGAATCTGATGATACTTTGTATGTGCGAAAATAGGGATAATATCTGGTAATTCTTGTTATGTATGTAGATGATTTGATCATTACTAGCAACCATGATTATCATATTGTGGAGGTGAAAAAGGAGTTACATGCAGGTTTTAAGATGACAGATTTGGGATTACTTCACTACTATCTTGGAGTTGAAGTCTTCCAACATCCACATCATATTTTCATTTCTCAGAGTAAGTGTGCAGCAAAAGTTCTTCAGTGATTTGGCATGCAGGATTGCAAGCCCATTCTCACCCCCATGGAGCAAAACTTGAAACTTTCAAAATTTGAAGGGGGTAAAAGGTGGATAGTACAACTTATAGACAGTTGATTGGCAGCTTGATTTATTTGACAAATACTTGTCCTGGTCTATCTTATGCAGTCATTATTATTTCACGTTTTATGCAGGAACCATGAGACAACCAGTGGAATGCAGCCAAAAGAGTTCTTCTATATATCCAAGGAAAAAAATAATTTGGTCTTCTTTACACAAAGACTAAAATTTTTGTACTTGGTGGATATTCCGATGCCGACTTTGTTGGGAGAATTGATGATCGAGCATCAACATCAGGTTATTTAATGAACATGGGGTCAGCAACAGTATCTTGGAGTTGTAAGAAACAAGCTACAGTGGCCACTTCTTCAGCAGAAGTAGATTACATTTCAGCATGGGAAGTAGCATGTGAAATTGTTTGGTTGCGCAGAATTTTGCAGGACTTGGGCATTTCTCAGATAGAAGCTACATCATTATTCATTGACAACGAGTCAACCATCAAACTTGCCAAGAACCCAATTTTTCATTCAAAGACAAAGCATGTGGACACCAAGGATCATCATATCAAATCTCTCATTGTCAAAGATGTTCTCAAGCCAGTTTATTGTCCTTCCGAAGATCAGATCTCTGACATTTTCATGAAACCACTTGGTAGAATAAAATTTACTAAGTTCAGGGATGAACTTGGTATTTGTTGTAATGTATCTTTGGATCATAGGTGGGAATGTTAAATGATCCAAAAATAAAATCTTATCGTAGGTTATAAAATTAGAATAAAATAATTATTAATTTAAGATATTAAATTAATAATTATTATTCTAGAATGTTTAATTATTTAGAGTTAGTATTTTGTTGTAACTAGATATGACTCTCCAAATGTGTTGTATCTTAGCCTCTATTTTAGGAGATTTGTTAGCTAGTTGGTTTGAATAGCATTTATTGTAAATGGATGCTTGTTATTTAATAAGTGATCCATAATTAGAGGTAGTTAGGACATGGAGCTTATAAATAGCTCATTGCAAGAGTGTTTGGATGTTCGGGTGTAAACTCTTGCAAAATCAAATTATGTAATTATTTTTTCTAATTAATAAAATTATGTGTCTGAGGACACTTCTACCATTATAGTTTATGATTCTAGAGTAGTTGCAAGAGAAGGTCTACATGCTGAAGATGTTTTTCCCAGGTTAGGATGTATATGAGAATGTCATCAACGAAAACAAGGACAAATTTTCGGAGATATGGTTTCAATAGGTGATTCATGAGGCTTTGAAAAGTGGATGGGGCATTACAGAGACCAAATGGAATGGCCAAGAATTCATAATGGCCTTCAGGAGTTCAGAAAGTAGTCTTGGGAATGTCTACT
This sequence comes from Pinus taeda, assembly GCA_000404065.3. Lineage (NCBI taxonomy): Eukaryota > Viridiplantae > Streptophyta > Pinopsida > Pinales > Pinaceae > Pinus > Pinus taeda. The sequence goes on from APFE031555762.1 coordinate 284,051, forward strand.
TCTTTCATGCATATTTGGTGATAGCCAGAGCGAAGATTCTGAGCACCATGTAATTGATCAAGTAGATCATCAATAACCAGGATAGGGAATTTGCCTTTGACTGTGAGCTTGTTGAGGGCCTTGAAGTCTAGACACATGCACTATTCCCCATCTTTCTTGGGCACCATGACCACTGGTGATGAATAAGGACTGATGCTTGGATGAATGACACTGACTTCAAGGAGTTCCTTGATGATTTTTTTAATTTCATTCTTTTGGGTGAAAGGATATCAATATGATCGCACATTTGGCAGATGTGCCCCTAGGACCAAAGTGATGTTATGATCATGTTCCCCTCTAGAGGGTGGAAGCTCTTTAGGTTTGTCATATATGTGCTGGTGTTGATTAAAGACCTCCTGCATGTCAGGATGAATATGAAGAGTAGTTTGCTTGATGGCCTAGATGGAATTAAACTCAGTGATAACTCCATGATGGCCCTTTTTCAACAAATTTTCCATGCGATGTGAGCTAATGATAGAAGGAGCACCTGCGTGGAGTCCACCAAGGGTATGCATGTGGTCATTCTACTTAAATATCATATATAACTCTTGGAAATCCATGGTGATTGGGCCTAGTGTGCGAAGCCATTCATCACCCAAGACAATGTAACAACCACCCATGTAATCACAAACATGTGGGTCTTTAGATGGTAGTATCCCATCTAAAGTTTGATATTTTCATAGTGGCCTTCATATTTCAATATCCCCCCATTAGAGATTTGGACCTGGAAATTAGAGACTACCCTGACAAAACAAGGAATAGCTTTGGTTACTCGCTGATGGATAAATTTATGAGTGTTTCCACTATCAATCGATACTACTACAGGGTGATGTTTAATAAAGTATCTGATTTTGAGATTTTGGGGCACATAAATGCCCGCTAAAGCATGTAAAGAGATAACTGGTTCCTCTGGCGTAGCTGGGAGTTCAAGGTCCTGTCAGGTTTCCTCAACTTCATCCTCTAGTCCCTTAAGGGGTGGGGCTTCCTCAGATGAGCTGTGATCAGTAACGTCAATTTGAAAGAATTTTGGCTCCTTGCATTTATGTCTGAGGGAGTATTTGTTATCACAGTAATAGCACAATCCTTGTTTTCTTCTTTCATCCATTTCTGCTAGAGACACCTTTTGAACCTTAAGTGTTTGGGTAGGGCCCTGAGCCTGGGTGGGGCATCCCTTGGCTATGAAATTTGGACAAGGAGACAGGGAAGCTAAAACACGTTCCACTTTGATAGCCTTGTTGCAAGCATCTGTCCATGTAGGTGGGTGGTGCATCTAGACATGTGCTTGGATGGCTTCTTTGAGACCACTTATAAAACATTCCAAGTAGAATTCATCGCCTAGACCTTCTTTGCAGATGGCCAATGTCTCTAAGGCTACAATGTATTCTTTTACTGTGCTTATCTATAGGAGCTTAGTAAGACGCCCCAAAAAATTAGAGTCTCTGTCAAAGCGGTCACAAAGAGATTTTGAGAACACCTTCCAAGTTATGTTCCTGGGATAGCATTTTTGATGCCACTACCACCATTTTCATCTCTCTTAGTCCAAGTAATGGGCTCTCACTCGTAGTTTAGTTTGATCATCTCAGATATCATTTAGAAGGAAATATTGCTCCATTTGTGCTACCCATACTGTTGTATTAGAGTCATCAAATTTATACATGTCTAGCTTGGGTGGGCGAGGGTGAGAATGTTGGTGATTTCTATGGTAGTGAAGATGATGGATAGATTCTTCTTCAAGGTCTTCATTAATACCATGTGCTACCGAATGCAACCTCGACATGCTCACTTTGAATTGTGCTAATAATTCCTTCATCTGGTCTGCTAGGCTCTGGAAAGAATCCAACTTTTCTTCAAGGTGCTTGATCTTATCGTTGGCCATGACTTGAGCTCTAGTTGCTACCATACACAGATCTTGGTCACTTGTCATCACTTTGACAAAATTTGGGACTGTTCAAAAATTGAAGTTGACAAGTGAATGGTACTACTGTGATCATCTTTTCGTCCTGATTCTTATGGCCTAAGTCTCTTGTAAGCATCTCAAGAAGACCTAAAACTCTTTTTTTTTTTTTACTTTGAATAGTGTTTTACTCCCCACTTATCAATACTGTAGTGGCCAAATTCTAGAAAACTTGATCCTTCCCAATGTCCTACGAGAATCACTCTAGACTATAGGAGCCACAAGCCTCACTATAAAAATGGTTTGACCTTCTTGCAAAACCCCCAACTGCTGAATGTGAGTTGGACTGTGGCAACGATAGAACCCCAACTACTAGATCTAAATGGTACTGTGGTGGTAGAACCTCAACTGGTGGATCTGATTGTTGCATAAGTGATAGAACCCCAACTGCTAGATTTGATCTGGAAAATAAGATAATGGGTGATCTTCATAGAGTCAAGGGAAATATGGTCTCAAAGGGGTGTCAGGTGCTATAGATCGCAATATACATAAAGGTCCAACAATAGTACTTGGTCCAATCTTTTAGGGCACTAATGAAGGAGGATCAATTGTACCCTAAGCCATACTGTATGACTACCCTATCATACGCGCGAGTAATCTCCCCATGTGTTGTTCTTAGTGTATTATAGCAGCAAGAAGACTGACGGTTTATCTAAGGAGAGGTTTCAGGTGAGCCTAGGGGGGATTCTGATATACCTAGAGGGTACATGGAAGGTAGTCTATGCATGGTTCTATTTAATGTACTACTACTCGAAGGGGTGCCCACAGGGGTTACAAGGGAGTCCAACAAGTGTGACCACCTCTTATATTTCCAGCATGCATGCCTCCCCAAATCCGTAGTTTTATGCACTCAATGACAAATCTTGTGGTTTGAAGATGCTAAAACACGTCTCTAGCCTTAAAAAAAAATCTGCCAAACATGGAGGTACCACTGGGTCTGGAAAGTGCTTTGATATAACTTGTTATGCTTTTAACCTGTGAGAAATTACAGAATACCAAATATGTGAAGAAATATAACCCATAACACAAAACAAAATGAGAAAAACAACAAGTATTTTATTATTCAGAGATGAAATAAATGTTCACTTGCCTCTTCAATGGGGCAACCTCAAGTAGAGCAGATCTCTATTACAAAATAAGACTCGATATTCTTCAATGGGGAGTTTCTATCCTTTATATAGGATTCATACATACAATACCATGGGTCATCGCCATGGTTTTGTCAATACCATCTATCTAATACCATGGCCCATTTGCAACTAACTGTTGTCCCTTTCTTAAATGCAGGTCAACCACTTACAATTATTAATACGGGCTTTATTGACTCTTTAACTAACTATAACTATGACTCGACCCTATTACATAAATAAAGGGGTTAGGGTTGGATCCTAACACCCAAGGGAGACAAGGGTGACAAAGGGCATAGAGCTAAAGGCTGAATGGTAAGGCTTTAGGGCTTTAGAGTGCTCTCATGCACTCAAGAAGTAAAAGGAGGGCACAAGTACTTGTGTTGAAGGATGAAGGATGAGGCTTTAGGGCTTTAGAGTGTGCTTATGTGCTCAAAGGGTTTAAGGATGGAAAATGGAACATTGTTTAAGGATGAAGGGTTTAGGCTTTGGGTCTTTGTGGTGTACTCATGCGCTCAAGGAGGGCGTAGTCCCTTGAGTCAAAGAAGTACACTCAAAGGAAGACTTGGTCCTTTAGAGCGCAATTCAGAATAAGGGATGGGAAAGATGCTTTAAGATTTTTCTATGTGCTCTTGGAGGGCACTTGGAAGACTTTAAAATGATGAAGGATTCCCAATGAAGGCTTAATTTTGCACTAATGTGCTCCTTGCCTTAGTGGGTTCACTTTGCAACCAAAATTTGTGCATGTCTGGAAGATAGAACAAGGGGAGAACAGAATGAGTTTAGACATAAAATCATGTGTAACACATACCAAAGCATCAAGAAAAATTATTCAAGCTTAAAAAATGATAAATAGACATCAAAATTTCACTTTACATACATTCCCCAGGTACACAAACAAAGTGTGTGCGATGATGACCAAAAGTGTCATTTTAGAACAAGCAAAGGTGTTATGACCATGAAATGCACTAGAGATATTTAATCGACACGAAGAAACACAAGGATAACCAAGAACGCTTGAAGCATATATAATGACTTGAAATAACACTCGATGACCAAGGAAACACTAGATACAATGGTGAAGTAGGATCCAAAGTTTGAATGTTGTGAAATTTTGGAGGGTGTTGTTGCAATGACAACACTTGGTGACACACTGGAAAGCTTCAAATTCTTTGTCTATGAATGGATTTTTAATTAAAGGGTCAATCCTTCATGAATTATTGATTCAAAAATTAGATCTCGTTGACTTCCACTTTTCAACTTGGCTATATAAATAGCACCCAACTTTCTTTCACTTGGTTCAACACACAAAAGATATGCCATATCACAATTGTTTCAATCTAGGAAACGATAATATGTGTTGTGAGTTTATGATATTTACAGTATGATTTTTCATCTTTGGTGTTGCTCTACTTCCAGCAGGCCTACATAGTAGCCTGACAGAGTCACTTCAGGAGCACAAATGTTGTTTCCTTGCTAGCAAGCCTAGACAATACCCAGATGAATTCACTTTCTTTACCTCCCTGCATATGAATACTTTCTCTTCTTTCACCATTTATTTATTTAATAGGATTGTGCTTCGATACTTATTATTTCAATGGGTAGAAGAGGGATCTCAACTTATTGAGAGTAGAGGAGGTTTCCCCTTCAGAGAAGTATTCATAGAACCTCTGATATTGATTTTCTCGCTTTATATTTCCCCCTTATCCTTTCTCTATTAGATTGGATAAGCATGTAAGACACAAGTAGATATACACCAAGTTGAAGATTTTGGATACTAGAATATATGTAGATCTAGTAATTTCGGTCAAGGTTTTCCTATTGGATGTATCATATTTTCCATCCATACTTAGGTTAACCTATGGTATCTTCCCAAACAAAAAAGAATAACAAACAAAAATCCAAGTGTCATGGTTGTCACATTTTCTCTTTTATTCCACCGCACAGTCTCCTTGAACCATGCAATTTTCATACAGGGTATTATTTGTGTCAAAGACCAAGAAAAAAGAAAACAAGATAGGACCCAACTTAACATGACATAAAAAACACTCACATTGATGAAAAGAAAAGAAACAATAAGAAAGATTGTATAGGAAATGCAACTTAAAGATGCTATTGGAAATAATTCTTCAAATATTGACCATTCAAGGGAAGGGGGTCAATCCTCCCGTGCTAGGATTTCATCCTAAAGGTATTATGCCCAAGCTTCTCTTCGATGGTGAATGATTCAATCCACATAGGTTGGAACTTCATGTGTTTTCCTTTCTCTTCATGCAATTTATCCCACTTCAATAGGTCATTCATTTCATTCCTTTTGAGTCAATATGGTTGCAATGGATGAATTTGAAGCAAAGGTATAAAGCAGAAAATATTTTCCATAATCAGGATTGAATAATGCAGGTGTATCAACAAAATATTGTTTAATTTGAGCGAAAGAATCATTTTTTGGGTGTGGAGCCTGATTATCTTCTTTATTCATAAGTATCACCGCATTGGACCCCATTTCGCAATGTGGTGGCAATGCCGCTCATTTATGTGTGCTGCAAGGGGGTCCATGGGGGGCGACGATGGTTATTTGGGCCCCCCCCTTGGGGGGGATTGGGGGTAACACCCCAGAAGCTAAAAATAGATGTAAAATTGCCTTGTAAAATGTTGTAATTTCATAGTCAATCTGGTCCATTCAATATGAGGAAATATGACAGTAGAAGTTATGTTTAATTTAGGTTTTTTTTCCCTAGAAGGCAACCCCTCGCTATATATGAGGCAATTGTATTGTGGCTACGTATATGTGTATTTTTTAGTGATAAAGAGAGAGGATATTGTGTGAGAGCGAAGAGGGAATTACAATGGATCTGTTATAGGTTGTCTCTCTTCAGTTTGATGGATAATATAAAAGGAAGGACTGGCTGTTTCTCCATGGAAGTAGCCCAAATTGGGTAAACCATGTATATCTATGTCTCTCTTGTTTTATGTGTTTTTGATGTCTTTATATTTTTGCAATATTTTATGTGTTCCATTGCTCTATAATATATAATTTTCTAAAAATTGGCATCAAAGCCGAAGGTCTATTTGGCTAATAAACTTGTAGGAGAGCAGGGTTCTTGGTTCGAGTGGGAGCAATGGCGGAAGATGGTAGGTTTAGTGTCAAAAATTTAATGGCCAAAACTACCATCTGTGGAAGTTGCAGATGGAAGATTACTTGTATTGGAGAGATATGTACCTACCATCGAGCGGAAAGACAAAGAAGTTGACGAGTATGATAGATAGAAAATGGGGTATTCTTGATAGAAAGGCACTTAGAACAATATGGTTGTGCCTAGCAGTGTCGGTAGCCTTTAATATTTCAAAGGAAATGAAAACAAAGGGTTTAATGTGGGCATTGGCCAAACTATATGAAAAAACCTCAGCCTCAAATAAGGTATTTCTTATGAATCTTTTATTTAATACGAAGATGTCAGAAGGTGGATCTATTGCTGATAATTTAAATGAATTTAATATAGTTACTAGTCAATTAAGTTCTTAGAGGTTACTTTTGATGATGAAGTTAGGGCTCTATTATTTTTATGCTCATTTCCAAAAAGTTGGAATGGTTTAGTTATAGCCATTAGTAACCTCTGGACATAGTACTTTAATGTTTGATGATGTTGTCGGTGCAATCCTTAGTGAGGAAATGTGATGGAAAAGCTCCTGTGAGACATCAGGTAATGCTTTGACTGCAGAGACTAGGGGAAGAAAAATGGAAAGAAGAAAGAGATCAGGATATCATAGTAAGTCAAGGAAAGGTAGATCCAAGTCCAGGTCAGGGATAGTGTGCTGGAAATGCAGGAAGAAAGGACACCTGAAGAAAGATTTCAAGTATCAGAAGGGAAAATAAGGAGACGTACAACAAGAAAACAATCATGAAGCGAATGTGACAGCTAATGTGTTGCAAGATGCTTTGATTATTTAATTATAAAATATTATTGATGCCTAGGTGGTAGATTAAGGGGCCTCATTCCATGTGACACCTGATAGGAAACATTTTCCTGATTATGTTCAAGGAGAGTTTGGACAGGTTCAATTGGGTGATGATAAACCCTATAAAATCATTGCAATGGGTACAATGTTCATAAAACAACATAATGGAAATTAATGGCTATTGAAGGAGGTAAGGCATGTTCCAGATCTAAAGACAAATATGATTTCAATAGGGTAGTTGGGAGGTGAAGACTATGTAACTACTTTTACAGATAAAACTTGGAAGGTCACTAAAGGAGCCCTGGTAATAGCAAAAGGAGAAAAGGTTGGTACATTGTATTTATGCAATGGTATTTCTAATCATTTTAATGCTTTAACATCTATAGGAGAAGACTTTAACCTCTATAGGAGAAGATACGACATTGTGGCATCATAGGCTTGGGCACATGAGTGAGTAGGGAATGGAGATTCTTCACTCAAGAAATTTGTTGCGAGGTTCGAAGCATGTTGATTTAAAATTCTGTAAGAATTGTGTTTATGGAAAACAAAAGAGAGTCAGTTTCCTCAGAGTTGGGAAAGAAAAGAAGAGTGAAAAATTAGAGCTTGTGCATACAGATGTATGGGGACCTACTCAGGTATCATCTCTTGGTAGATCTCATTATTATGTGACTTTTATTGATGATTCAACCAAAAAACCTGGATTTATTGTATTCGAAATAAATATGTTGTATTTGATACTTTCAATAAATGGAAAGATTTGGTTGAAAATGAGACAGGAAAAAGGTTCAACTATCTCAGATTAGACAATGGAGGTGAATATTGTAGTAAAGAGTTTGAGAGTTATTTTCCAGAGAATATAATTCGCAAAGAGAAGATAGTTCCAGGAACACCACAAGAAAATGGTGTGTCAGAAAGGATGAACATGACAACCATGGAGCATGCAAGGTGCATGAGATTAAATGTAGGATTGCCCTTACAATTTTTGGAAGATGCTGTAGATACTATTGTTTATCTAATAAATAAAAGGCCTTCAAGTTCCTTGATTGGTGGTATTCTAGAGGAGGCATGGAAAGGTAAAAAGGTAAACTACTCATTTTTAAAGACTATTGGTTGTGAAGCCTTTGTCCATATTAATAAAGAAGCCAGAACAAAGCTTGAGGAAAAATCAAAGAAATGTACCTTTATTGGATATGGTGTTAATGATTTTGTTTATCTCTTTTATGATTATGAAAAACAAAAAATCATTTGGCGCAGAGATGTCATATTCAATGATTTTTTTTTTTATAAAGATTAGATGGAGGAAAATAAACACAAAAAAGAAAATAGAGAATACACAATGCTTGATGAGATCACAGAAAAAGTGAAGGTGCCTAAAAATCATAATGATCAACGGAAAGAACAACAGCAACAACCACAACAGAAAAAAGGACCTCAAACACCTGAAAGTGGTGTTAGAAGATCTACCAGGATAAATAGACCCCCTGAACGATACTCTGCTTCATTATACTATGTATTATTGACTGATTCTAGTGAAGTAGAATGTTATGAACAAGTAGTGTAGGTAGAAGCCAGGAATAAGTGGGAGCAAGCCATGAAAGAAGAGATGGACTCCATAGCACATAACCAAACTTGGGACTTAGTCAGGTTGCCTGCAGGTAAAACAACATTGTAGAATAAGTGGGTTTATAGGTTGAAGGAAGAAGATGGAGGTAGAAAAAGGCATAAAGCTAGACTTTTGCTGAAGGAGTTCACGTAGAAAAAGGGTATAGAAATTGATGAGATATTTTCCCCTATTGTTAAAATGAATTCAATCAAAACTATTTTAAGTCTTGTAGCAGTTGAATATTTGCATCTTGAGTAGTTAGATTTAAAGACAACATTTCTCCATGGGGATTTAGAGGAATAGATATATATGCAGCAGCCACAAGGATATGAGGTCAATGGGAAGGAGATACTAGTGTGCAAGTTGAAGAAGATATTGTATGGCTTAAAATAGACTCCAAGGTTGTGGTATCTAAAATTTGACAAGTTTATGTCTAAACAAGGTTATACTACATGTCACTTTGATCATTGTGTTTATCTCAAAAGGTAAAATGATGGAAGCTATATTACATTGTTATTGTATGTAGATGACTTGCTCATTGTAGGTTCTAACATGTAGGAAGTAGATGTGCTCAAAAGAAAATTGGCAAACTCATTTGAAATGAAGGATTTGGGTGCTGCAAAACAAATCCTTGGTATGAGAATAACTAGAAACGGGAAGAATAAAAAATTAGCATGGTCTCAAAGTGAGTACATACAAAATGTGTTGAAAATATTTAATATGCAGATTGCAAAATCGAATAGTATACCTTTGGCTAGCCATTTCAAACTAAGTAAGGAGGTGTGTCCCAAGACTTAGGGAGAAATGGATTATATGTTTAAAGTTCCATATGCATCAACAGTTGGAAGCTTAATGTATGCAATGGTCTGCACAAGGCTTGATATTGCACATGCAGTGGGAGTTGTAAGCAGGTACATAAACAATCCAGGAAAAGAACATTGGATGGCAGTGAAGTGGATTCTCAGTTATTTGAGAGGTACCACAAATCAAGCATTATGCTTTGTTGGTTCAAACATTGCTCTACATGGATATGTTGATGAAGATATGGCGGGTGATAGATATAACAGGAGGAGCACAACAGGGTATGTGCTTACTGTAGGTAGAAGAACTGTTAGTTGGGCTTCAAACATGCAAAGTGTTGTTGCACTCTCAATGATGGAAGTAGAGTATGTTGTTGTATAGAGGATGGTAAAGAAATGATTTGGTTACAAAGGTTTCTAGATGAATTGGGTAAGAAGTAGGAGTTGGGCAAGTTATATAGTGACAACCAGAGTGCCATGCTTCTTGCAAAGAACTTTGCATTTCATTCCAAGACTAAACATATACAGCTCAAGTACCATTTCATAAAATCAATGTTGGAAAATGGACAGTTGAAGCTGAAAAATATACACACTAGCCAGAATCCTACAAATATGTTAACAAAAGTTGTAACTAGGGAGAAACTGAGATTTTGCTCGGTATCAATTGGTATTCAAGTATGATGATGAATATGAGAAACAAATAGGTTTGAAGTGAAGTCATTGTCCAACAAATTAATAAGTGGTGGAGTTGCTATAATCAGTCTCCAAGTGGGAGATTTTTGGGTGTGGAGCCTGATTATCTTCTTTATTAAGAGGTATTGCCGCATTGGATCCCATTTCGTAATGTGGTGGCAATGCCACCCATTTATGTGCACTTCCAGGGGTGTTTAGGGGGGGCGGCGATGATTATTTGGAGCCCCTCCCACCCTGGCAGGGGATCGGCGACAGCGTCCCCGAAGCTAAAAATAGATGTAAAATTGCCTTGTAAAATGTTGTAATTTTGTAGTCAATCTGGGCCATTCATTAGGCATAAATCTGATGGTAGAATTTATGTTTAATTTAGGGTTTTTTTCCCTAGAATACAACCCCTCACTATATATGAGAGAATTGTGTTGCATTTAATTATATGTGTATTCTGAGCGAGAAAGGGAGAGGATATTGTGTGAGAGTGAAGAGGGAATTACAACAGATCTGTTGTAGGCGGTATCTCTTTAGTTTGTTGGATAATATAAAAGGAAGGACTGGTTGTTTTTCTGTAGACGTAGCCCAAATTGGATGAACCACGTATATATGTCTCTCTCTTGTTTTATGTGTTTTCTCTATTTATATTTTTGCAATGTTTTATGTGTTCCATTGCTCTGTAATATATAATTTTCTAACATCATTTTCCCTTTTCTCCCATTTACAAGTCACATCTTTCATAATCATATTTTGTAAAGGTTTAACTATTTTAATAGGCAAACAAATGCTTGTTTTTGTTGTGGATAATAACATGTATCGAGGTTTACATACTTCAAATCCTCTTGATTTCCCAAATTTACTTGTTCATATGATGACTTCGAGCTCTAAGTCTTAGTATTTATTGGTCCTCTAAACTAGTTTTGTTGGTCATATAATTTCTCCATGGACACCACACCTTGAGGCATAGTGTTTCTTTTCATTGCATTAGATGCCTCCTCCAAAGCCTTGTTGTGGTCATCCTCCTCAATGGAAACATCTCTAAATAGGTCCGCATTAGCCATAAAATGTAGTGTCTATTGGTCATTATTCAAAACAAAACAATTACTGACATTATCAGGCACTAATGGTTTATTTATAATCTCTATAGAAAAACCATTTCTCAATGGAAAAATTTTAGCAGCTGTATTTGATAATGCATCGATTGTAGTGTTTATAAGCCTATTAACATAAATGACATTAAAATATTTAAAATAATTAATCAATTGCCATACCTCATGCTAGTAGTTTTTAAGATTTGGTGAAACATGGTTGATAATATCTCATACCTGATGAGTGACCACTTTTGAGTCACCAAATACCTTGAGAAACTCTACCTTCAGATCGATGGCTTTCTTTAGTCCAAGCACAAGTGCTTCATATTCAACAATATTATTCATACACTCAAACTCCAAACGACATGATAGGATGTGCTTCTTATTGCATGGAGATATAAGTACACAACTCCCTCCAGATCCATATTGCATTCTTGAACAATAAAAGTATAATGTATAATTATCATTATCTACTAAATTTCTTCCTATACTATAACTACTATTACTATGTACATCTATATTACAGGATTCATTAGCACTAGTTGGACTACAAAGAAGGGGCTCCAATTCTATATCAGGTGAGATGGGTGATGGATGTGCTTTATAACACCTGTGATCTGTTACTAAGAAACAATCTCATTATGACCCTTAAGTGGTGTCACTATGTATTCATGTATGATTCACTCTCCACTCGAATCTAGTTATTTTTTCCATTGTATGGAAGCCATAAGTGTGACCAATCTATAGCAAAATACCTTCGTAATTTACTAGACTCGTCTCTATGCAAGGGTATGCCTTAAGCTTTGAGAATGTCCATAATTACAATTCTTATACACTGGTGCAGTCTCTTATCATATGATAATTGGTTAATAACCTTCTTGAGTTCACCAATAGCTTGGACAAGGGATTTGTCTAATTGAATGATTTTTGCATCGGTTTTATCCCATCTAGAACCAATTTTCTTAGAAAAAAATAATGGCATTACGTTCACAGATGCTTTGAAAACTAAACAATTATGGATATTGTGATTAAAAAATCTCAAACGTTAATAAAAATGGAGGGCGGAGAGTGTTAGCATCTAATATGACAACATTAACCATAGATTCAAGGGCTCTAAAGGACTTACCAGACACCTTTTGAGAAGAAGAAGCTTTATCACTTAATGAAGTTTGTGAAAAGGCTTTGACAGTAGTTCACATTGGCCTGCTATATTTGCGAGATTGTTGATTGAAATGTTAGCGTGAGCTCTCTTCAAATATTCAACAATATTATAATCAATCATTTCAATTTTAGGAGGCAGCCCTGAAGTTTCTGGAGGAGTGGATTTATCTAACACTTCTAGAGTAATAATTTTTTTTTCTACTAGAGGAAGTGTTCTTAGAAGCAATACCATTTCTAGACTTACTTTGTTCATTTTGAGTAGTGTTGGCCGGTGGTGAGATCCTTATTAACAATTTCTCCTTCAATTGTTCCTCATCACCTCCTGTTCAGAAATCACCCTTTTCTCCTCAAACTATATCAAGCATTTTTTTTTGAGGTGGGGCTTTGCTCTGCAGTGGTGCTTCAACACTCTTCTTGTCAGCATTGAGAATATGATCAAATTAATAAAATTTATGAAACTTCGTTGCTGAGTTCCTTTAATATCATGGTCAAACTTTCAATATCTACAAAATACTTTTCTTTATCCTTACTCAAAGAAGGCTGAGACTTCTTTCCAGTCTCCTTAGAGTCTTTAGATTAATCATTGTTAGTAATAACTCCAATATCACGCAAGTCTTTCTCCATGGAAATTTCTTCTATAAAGTTTAGAGCCAATGTCTCCTTTGTAGCTCGTTTAACAAAAAAGGAATTTTTTGTGGGAAAGGTAGTTGTATAATAATCGATAGTGATTTAATCATGAGGTTGCATGCCTAGGGGAAACTTGCTCAATATTCAATTGAACATTCTATTAAAGTATTTAACTTTCTCTTTTTCCCTCATCTTAATATTCCTGAGCTCTTTTAATAACATGACAAGAGTGTTGTCATCAACGAATTTCTCCAGAAACAATTTCTTAAACTCCTTCCAACCATGGAATAAATTAGCAGGAAGACTATGGTACTGTTTTGTTTCTATACCCTCTAATGTAAAAGGAAAAATACTATAAACAATATCATCATATCGTACCTCTAACATCCATAAATGCATGTAGAAATCGTCGATATGATCTTCTGCCTTAGTTTTCTTATCTAGATCAAAATTTGATAATAACTTGTCCATATGTATAGGAATTTTATGAAGGTTATCTGGAAGAGAAATAGGCCCTTAGGCCATCCAATCTAGGTCTTGACTAGCCATGTCTTCGTCTCTTAGTTCCTCCTCCTTTTCAGAATCTAACAAGCCTTTTCCTTCACTGTTTAAAGAATCGTTAAACTCAAAATTAGCTTCGAGTTATTATTTTTCATAAAGAACAATGTATTTCTCATATTCTTCACAAATGGGTGGAAGTATCTCTTGCTAAACTGTCTCTTTTGAAGACTCTGCTAACTCCTCAAGGGTGGAATAACCCAAATCTTCAACTAACATAACTAATACAATGGTATGAGTTGTTTCTTTCTTCTTAGGATGATGTGAATGATTATGAGTAATAGGGAGTAAACTGATAGCTTTTGCAAACCAATGGAGTATAGGTTGAGTTCCCAAGAGTTGTTTGTAGGTAACCTCGTAAGCCAACTCTATACCATGATGCGAAGACCCTTCCTACTTCGAGAATAAGAGTTGGAATGGTGCTCAAAATATTACTACCTTATCTAGAAGATGAATGATTAGAATGTATAGAGTTGTCAACCATAATATAATGGATTCCCTCCTTTTAGCACCAAAATGTTGATGGCAGTGGATACTTCCAACATATAGGGTATGTCCCCGATATGAGGTCTCAATTAGAATGCACATTGTTTAGTGTAGGAGTCCCATCCGAAAATATGGCCTGACTACCGTTTACTTGAACATATACCTTGGCTTAAGCCATTAGCAGAAGAAAGAAGCACACATGTGATTTTGAATGAGAATGAAAGTGTGCCTTGTGGAATGTTCAATTATCGATGTATCAAGGCTCTTTCATTGTGAGGGAGAAAAAGTGAGTCTCTAAAAGAAAATAAATAGTACTAATATAATGGAGATACACACACACACATATAAGAAAGAATTGTTGAACATCAAGATAAATAATTCACATACATGCCACAATCATTAAATGATTAGAACACATTGCCAATAAGTTAAGAACCAAAGTCATGGAAATTGTTCAATTACTCTAATACATGTGAAAGAAAATATGAATTGAAAACATTAGAAGAATAGTCTTAAAACATCTAGAATCCATGCATGAAAATGTGCTGGCCAAAAGGCTTCAAGTATTAAGTGAAGTTTCCAAGATACATAAGTACAATGAACACCACTAGCTTCAATAGTGAAGCATTAGAGCCACTATTTTCTCGCCAAAATTAGTATCTCTATCTCCCTGATGCCTATGGGAGAAGCCAAGGTTAAAACTCATTTACATGATAAATGAGGATCCTTTTATAACTTGAGGCATGACTTTCCATATCCTCATAACTCTTGACTTTCCAACTTGTAATGGCATTTGAACTTCTAAGACCTTTGGACTTCAAATACCTTTGGACTTCCAAATGAATTTTGGAATTACATATGAATTTTGGAATTACATGTCTTTTGGACTTCTATACATGGCTCTTTTGTCAATACATGACTCTTGGACTTCCACTTCTTGGTATTCACAATGATTACACCATTACATCATAATTCCCACATCATCATGTGATGAGGACATGATAAGTCACTATCATTGATGACTGGAACTCATAGTGACTGATGACATGTAATTCCTTCAATGGGTGACATAATTGTCACTCATGTCTTTACTCTTTCATGTAGCCTCCTATCATTGATTTCTTCACCCTCCAAAGGGTCTTTTATATTATGGAGTCTTCAAGGTGTTACGATCATATAGACTTCAATGTGTTATTTTTTTTAATGTTTCCTTTGTCTACCCTCTTTGCCCAATCTTCTTCATACATGCCTGCCACATTGTTCTTGAAATACCTATAACTACAATCACTCACAGAAAGGACCTATTAGCCTAAAAAATATCATATTCTAACATATTTCATGCATATCTTATGTTCATGTCTTAACAATGTGCTTGAACAAAGAAGGGATATCTTCTAGGTGCAAGGGAACACTTTGAAATGTTGAATGGCTGAAGAGAAGAAGCTTCGTGGCTTTGGGATGCACTCATGTGTTCAGGAGGAGAGAAAGAAACTCAAGGAAGGGTGCAAGAAAAATGTGTGACGGATGAAGGGTGAGGCTCCAAGCTTCCCAAGTGTGTTGTGTGCTCATGGAAGACAAATATGGCATAGGGCATAGAGCTGAAGGCTAAAGGGGAAGACTTTGGGGCTTCAGCATGTGCTCATGCACTCAAGAATGTGAAGGAGGGAGTAGGGCGCAGTGTCTGAGGACAAAGGATGAGGCTTAAGGGCTTAATAGTGTGCTTATGAGGTCAAAAGGGTCAATGAAGGCATATGATTCATTTATGAAGGATGAAGGGGTTACGCTTTGGGTTTTTGGGGTACACTCATGCGCTCAAGGACGGCGTAGTCCTTCAAGTCAAAGAAGTGCGCTTAAAGGAAGACTTGGTTCTTTAGGGTGTAGTTCAAAATAAGGAATGGGAATGATGGTTTGGGAGTGCACAATGCACTCTTGGAGGTTGCAAGGCACACTTTTAAAAAATGGAGTGTCATGCGGAAAGAGTTAATCTTGCGGACAAAACCAACCTCCCTAGAAGCCTAAGACTTTCTAGTGACAAACAAGACAATTAAGAGCAATCCTTCTCTAAACATGCATTTACCATACAAGAAATCAAGTGTTTAGATCCTACCTGTAGTCCAACGCTGTTGTAGTAGTCCAGCCTTGTCAATCCGGATGAGCTCCTCCTTCACTTCGAAACCTGCATTCACTAACAATCAAACGATTAAATAGCACCTGAATATATCATAAAATAAAACATATTCAGAATATAGACCAAGGAGTATATGAAACAACTCATTATTAACAAATTGTTGAGAAGAATGGACTTATTTGTATTAATAGGAAACAAAAGAAACCATTACAACCTGAGCCTTGGTGTTGTGCAAATTCCTCCCA